>CM070921.1:6222500-6465000 GCA_036417435.1 Inia geoffrensis
CTTGGCAGGAAATGAATCCACATTCAAGGGTCAGTGATAAAGCTGTCCTATATGGGACTGGCCAGGGACCTCTGGGCACTACCGCCCTAATTCCAGCATTAATACAAGTAACACAAACCACCGTCATTGCCAAACTTTCTTTCCCCCTCCTTTCATCAAAAAGTACCACCTGCCAAACCTCGAAGCTTTCTCCTCTAAGCTGTATGTTACCTGAGGGCAAAAACTGAGCTTTCATTTCACAACCCCCACACGTTACACACCCGGGCACTCAACAGATGCTTAACAAACACAACAAAAGGTATCACTGAAGTAGAGATCTCAAATAAAAATTGTTTTGACTCAGTGAGCTCATCACTTTTATCAAATACACATTCATGCAGGTGACAACGCTGGAATCCCCCATCAGTGTTTCTCCCCTGCTGCTCGTTTGCTCCTTATTTTGAAATAGTTGTAAAAGTGTTAACTTTGGGGCTACTACGGGATCGCATCCTTTGTTTCAGTCTTTTGTGGCCCTGAAGGCCTCCTTATCATGTTGAAATATAGGTAGGAGAGTCAGGGGAGCAGAAATAATATACAGGGGATCATCAACTTGAGAGAAAAGGAGGGCTGCTTTTCCAGACTCTCGGGACTATCTTGTGAAAAGAAATTACCATTCTATTTTTACTCATTTCATTTTAGCTTGTCTTTCTCTTCCTTTTTTTTTTTTAATTTTTCTTTGGCACTTTTCCACTTTTATCTGCCTGCCTACGTTTGGTTTCTCCCTTCTGTTGAGATGTTGGATGTTTTCTCTTTCCCAGTCTTCTTCAGTTTGGTGGCTGCTTTGTCTGGTGTTTTTATTCTTCCCTGCACAGTCCTCCCTCCTCCTGCTTCATACTTTCGAGCCCCCTTTTCCCTTCTCTATCTGAGGTGCCGACTTGAATTTATCAGTTATTTACATGCTTGTGTGACGTCCACAGAGCAAGCATAAGCAGCCAGCAGCGGAACTGGGGTTCCATGAGCAGGGGCCTAAATCATGAGTAACACCCTGCTGTGACAAACGCAAAGAAAGGCTCTGCTTGTGTGTGTGTGTGTGTGTGTGTGTGTGTGTGTGTGTGTGTGATACGCAGGCCTCTCACCGCTGTGGTCTCTCCCGTTGCGGAGCACAGGCTCCGGACGCGCAGGCTGAGCGGCCATAGCTCACGGGCCCAGCCGCTCCGCAGCATGTGGGATCTTCCCGGACCCGGGCACGAACCCGTGTCCCCTGCATCGGCAGGCGGACTCTCCACCACTGCGCCACCAGGGAAGCCCAGCAGCCTCATTTTCATGAAGAGAGATCGAGCGGCTGCATGAAAAGAGAGGGCAAACTGGGCACTGTCTGGAAATGAAATAAATAGAAAATGTATCACCCTGCCAATGCCTGCAATGTCCCAATTTTATGTACTCAGCATTCAAGCAATAAATTGTAAGACAGTCAAAGTGAACTGGAGCCTCTAATTTTAAGTCCTAAGGATTTTCCTTCCACGGTGTGAATTTTCCTACCGTCACTGGTCAGCGCTGAACGCGATGTCAGTGTTTTCCAAGTAAAGTCTCGTACCACTCAAAAGCGGATCCACCTCCATCCCTAGAGAGGCCAGGCATGTACATGTATGCACGGGTCACAGTTGGAAGGCTGAACTGGACTGAGCTCAAAAACCTCAGTTTAAAACGCTGAGAGTTAATTTTATGTCAACTTGACTGAGCCATCGGGTGCCCAGATATTTGGTCCAACGTTATCCTGGGTGGGTCTGTGAGGCTGTTTTTGGATGAGGTTAACATATCGGTAGACTGAGGAAAGCAGACTGTCCTCCATAATGTGGACGGGCCTCGTCCAATCAGCTGAAGACCTGACTGGGACAAAAACGCTGACTTACCCACAGGTAAGAATGCTGGTAGCCTGACAGCCTTCAAACCGGGATATCAACTTTTCTCTCGCCTTCGGACTTGAACGGAAACACGGGCTCTTCCTGGGTCTCAGGCTTTGGGACACACACTAGAACTAAAGTATCCGCCTTCCTGACCCTCCAGCTTGCTGACACACCCTGCAAATCCTGGGACCGGCGAGCTTCCACAATCACATGAGCCAACTCCTTAAAACTGGTCTCTTTCTGAAAGGAAACATATCCTATTGATTCTGTCTCTCTGGAGGACCCTGATTAATACAAAAATCTTGCTGTTGTAAGAAAACTTCAAGTCATTTATCAGAGCATCATATTCTTACATGTAAGGCAGGTAAGGCCCAGAAAGACTAAGGAATGTGATGAAAGTTGAACAACAAATTAGAAGTCGTTGGTCACTCTGTTTCTTCTCAGGCCTTGTAGGGGTTCTAGGGCAGTCACAGCTTTGTTTATGATGTTGAGCAGATCTGAATCCAACTCTGTAGTCTCCGGATGTCAGAGAAGCTACAGCAGGTGAAACATGCCGAAGAAGAGACAAAGATTTTTCCAGTATTAGGAAGTTCGCGCTGCTCCAGCAAAGACTAACTAGAAAGTCTCTCATATTTTCCTTGTTATTAATTTAACTTCCTCAAAAAATGTCTGCAGCACTCCCCTAAACCCCCAAGACGTAAATCTATCTCTGGTTTGCCTTGTCAGTTTAATGATGCTAGAATTGTAGCGCTTGCAAGGGACACAAGAGGGTAGTGAGACCAAACCATGAGAAGCGCTTTGGGGGTGTGATAAGCAGAATGCCCACCCCCCCCAAACAGGTCTGCTTCCTAATCCCCGGAGTCTGTGAATATATTACCTTGCGTGGCAAAATGGACATTGACGATGTGACTTAGTTGAGGATCTGCAATTGGGAGACGATCCTGGATTATCCAAGTGCACCCTGTATAACCACAAGGGTCGTTATAAGAGGGGGGACCCTTATAAGAGTGGGAGAAGGAGGTGTGAAGATGGAAGCAGAGGTTGGAGAAAGAGAGAGAGAAATTTGACGACGTTATACTACTGGCTTTGCAGATGGAGGAATGGACCACAAACCACGGAATGTGGGTGGCCTCTAAAACCTGGAAAGGGCAAGAAAACAGATACTCCCCTAGAACCTCCAGAATGAATAAAGCCTCTTAGAAACTTGATTTTAACCCAGTGTGACCTATTCTGGACTCTGAGCTCTACAACGATAATATATTTCGGTCATTTTAAGTCACACAGTTTCTATTAGACTGTCACAGTAGCAACAGGAAACTAATATGGTGGGGCTTGTGAAAATCAATGTGGGGGTCCAGTTCTCAGGGACTCTAATTCACATCTTCTTGTACCGATCAAACTTCATATTTCACAAATTCTGTCTACTACTGGAGGTACAATAAAGCTGTCACATTATCCCTCCGAGGAGCTTACAGTCTGAAGGGGAAAAGAGTTTTTTCACCACGAAACATGTCTCCTTCCTAATTAAGAAGCTTAACAACCACCCACTAAGCACATATTGATAGATTCTTGGTGATCCATGAGCCTTTACTGAAGTAAACTGAAATTCCATGCAGTTAGTTAGCTTACTTAGGTCAGCTTTCCTAAGGACTTACGTTGGCCCTGAATCCTTACATTCTTCTCTCAGTCCTCCACATTTCCTCCATACACCCGCTCTCCGAGAGCCTGGTTGTTATTTCATCTTCAGAGACTGCCCAAATCAAAGAGCTGTGGGGTTCGTGTTGATGAGTTTATTTGCAATGCCAGTTGGTTGGCCGTATTCTGGGATATCATGGTGTCACTGGAAGTTCACTAGGAGGAACACTCAAGAAGCCAGTGGAGGTGTCTGCGGTACAGCTAAGTGTCCAGGTTCGACCGCATTTCTAGACCTACAGAGCGGTCCACGGCGTGACAGCATGCTGGAATGCCTTTCTGCGTGCCCGCCTTTCCCCAAAGAGCAAGACAGCCAGTTTCTTCTAAAGCCCGGTCCCTCCTCCCTATCATTCCATGATGTGCTAACCAAGGAATACAATTCAGTGACCACTGCGCTGGTTAACTTCTGTTCCCGACTTTTCATCGCTCTCGGCAGCCCCATCCTTTGTCACGTGACTCTGTCGTGTCTCCCATCGTTGGCGAGTGTACTTCCCTGCTGTCACGGATCCTGGGCTTGAAAGACGGCAGCTGGAGACTTGAGATTGGAAGGTCACTCAATTCTTCACCTTCAGGGACAACCCCGGTTTCAAATATCCTGGTCAGCATATCAGGTCGTTGGACAGCCAGTGTGACCTGATGTGGGTATAAGAGCACACGGTGCTTTGATGGCTTTCTACAGATTTTCAACCATTTATTCTCCATCCCAAGAAGCAAAAAAAGGGAGCTGATTTTTAAACATCTCTATAAAATACTTAATGTGTTTTCCATGCAGAGACAATTAAGTGAAGAAAGGGGCTAACTCTAAAATACGCACATTCCTCCGAAAGTCGGATGTAATTTTTACTTGCAAAAGGACACTTAAAACGTAAATGGAAAGTAGTCAACATAAAGAGCTCAGCTTTTTCAGAACTGCAATTTTAATTGCTAAGATGAATGCTGAAGCTGATTTAGCACGAGAATCATAATTGACCATAAATTTTCTCTTGTTTTTACAACCATTTCTGCAATAGTGAGTATAGTTTCAAAGCTGAAGTGAAATTTCCCCATATGAGTTTGTTATGGGTTGAATTATATCTCCGTAAAAGATGTTGAAGTCCTAACCCTCGTGTGAATGTGCCCTGCTTTGGAAACAGGGGCTTTCACCTGACCGAGTTAAGATGAAGTCGTTAGGGTGAGCCTTAATCCAATGGAACTGGTATCTTTACAAAAGGGGAAGTCTGAACACACAGACAGACAGGCAGAGAAGACAGGCGAAGTAAAGACATAGGGAGGATGCCACCAACAAGCCAAGGTATAGCTGAGGCTACCAGAGACTAGGAGTGAGGCACGAAATAGACGGTCCGCAACAGCTCTCAGAAGAAACCAACACTGCTGACACCTTGATCTTGAACTTCCGGCCCCCAAAACCATGAGACAACAAACTTCCGCTATTTTAGCCACACAGCTTGTGATGTATTGTTACAGTCTTAGGAGAATACACATATTAAATTTGCCTTGGTTCCTTTGACACATTACAGATTAGCAGCTATCAATTACAATATTCAGATGAAAATGGTTCTAAGAATTATGCACAAAAATATTCATGACCCTATTCTTCCACACATGTGTGCTACTAAAATACCCATTTCCTGTGCCCCGGGTTGAGGTTCTTGACCCATTCAAACCTACTGAAGAAAACAGTCTCCTTGTTTTTTAAATGAAAATCCCTCATGGAATATGAAATAGGCTCCAAATATTTCAAGAATCAAAGTACATAAAAATTGTCAGTATTGCAAGTTATTTCTATTTCTTCTGGTTCTTAAAAATATTTAATTTGTCACATATTTAAGACAGAATCTAAACCAAACAAGGGGATCCTTTCAACGTTACTGGAATGTCGTTCAGACAGCTGTAATATACTCAGATTTTCACTGATGGTATAAATAATTTCAAGTCATTGGGCTCACTCTCTTAGGGAGCCCACACTTTTACTACTGCTTTCTACATTTATTTTGCAACTTCAGGAAGCCCCTCACACTCTTTCTCAGTTGTACTTTCCCTTCCTTCCTTGTCAAAGCCTGCCCTCAGGACTGCCTCTGTAATTCTTCACACCATAGTGTGAACCAGTTGAAGGTAATATGTTAAGTCACTCAGGACCAGCCTGCACCTGTTATTATAAATAAAGTTTTATTGTAACACAGCCAGAGTACATTTACATATGGCTGCTTTGATCTACCTCAGCAATGCTGAGCAGAGTATATGTGTATACAACAGAGTATGTGTGACCCACAAGGCTGAAAATATTTACTATCTGGTCCTTTACAGAAAAAATTTGCCAACTCTTATTTTAAGCCTTCTCTCTCAACAAAAGCGAGAACAAACAACATAACCCCCACGTAATATTTATATCATATGTAAAATTTTCAGGACATAAGAGAGCAAATAGCGTCCTTGTGTGGGATGTCAACAGCCACAAGTTTCACATCAAAGAAACCACACATCCACTTTATCTTTGGGTCCAACACAAGCAATGTGAAATGAGATCAGAGGCCACATTTCAGGAACTACATGTGTATATGGGGTGCTTTAAATAACTGTACGTTTACATGTAAGTCTCTGTATGTCTATCTGGGGTCTTGTGCATTTCTGTTCTCATAATCTGACCTGTTGGTTTCAGGACATGCAAAATATTGACATATTCCCAAGCTTTAAAGTTGAAAAGATATGTTTCAGTAAATGGGAACTAACATTTCATTTTCAAAATCAGTATGTGACTGATTTGGTTGTATACCATGTGTCAGTTTCCTAAGTCACACCCCCAAATTGCTATTGTTTGCAAAGGAACGCTGAATCCAAACCTTCAAAGGGAAGTATTATAAACAGAGATGGGTCCTTCCTTCCATGGCGTCAGTCTTCCTCTATCCCAACTCCAACAGCTGTTCCTGCCTTTTGGACGATGAAAATACAATGCCTATTGTATAACCGAAACAAATGCTGTGATTGCTTTTCGCACTTATATTATTGCTCTTGACAATTCACCGGCTGGTTACCCTAATGAATTACGCACCTGCCACTCCTGCTATTTACCTTTTTGTTGTTTATTAGCACCGTGACTACAAAGGGAAACAAAGAATGAAGGAAGTCAACCAAAAGCGTCTCTATTGTGTTGCTGGAGATTTCTTGAAGTCTCTGAGTAATCAAGATATAATTTCCAACCACTTTCTCACAAACGGGGGATTTGGGGCATAGAACATTCCTCGTGGAAAGTGTAAAAAAAATTTTAAGTGAATGGGAAACATCTTGGATTATATCCTGGGACTCGTAAGTTGGCCTACTCTCTCTCAGTAGCTTGACTTTTCATAACACATGTACCAAACAAATCCAAGTAACCTAGATTAATACAAACATTTTCTCAGGTGGGACCGCAGCCAATTGCAATTTGTTCATTCATGCAACAAATATTTATTGTGTATCTATTATGTGCCCAGCACTGTTCAAATTCTCAGAGTACAGCTGCCAACAGCAAAGCGAAATACCCCTAACCAAGATGAACTTGCATTCTAATGAGCCTGTCTCTCTAATGTGGGTAAACATGATAAAGGGAAAGTCTTAATGACGAAATTAGAAACATCAAATTACAGTTAGTCAAAGCTCTTTATACAGCTCTCACAAAACTGTTGGCCTGTTAACTGTGTTACCAGGGCATCTTTTTCTTGTCAGTCTTTTCCTCTCCTTTCTTCAAAAAACATTTTACCAGTGTCTCTCCATTTTCCAAGTGTTTGTTCAAATGCTTCAAATAATTCAAAGTCATCTTACTGTCCTAATTCCAGAGTTTCAACAATGTCAATTTCCCTCGTCACTCACCCAAGAGGTATCTATTGAGCAGTGTTCCAGTATTTTATTGCTGCGTAACAACCATCCCCAAACATCAAGTGGCTTAAAACAGCAACACTCATTTATTTGGGCAGGATTAGGCGGCAATGACTCATCTCCCTTCCCAGTAGTACCAGCTGGGGCAGCTCAACAAGGGGATGGAAGATACTCTCCTGGGCAGGCAAGCTGGTGCTGGCTATTTACTGGGAACTTTTTAGGTGGGGCTGTTGCCTTGAGGCCTCAGTTCATCTCCACCTGGGCCTTTCACTGAGGCTGCTTGGGCTCCTTCAGAACATGGTAGCTGGGTTCCAAAAGGAAGTATTTCAGATGACAGGAAGTATCACTATAAGCTGCCAGTCTCTTAAGACTTGGGCATGGAGAGTGGAACAGGGCCACTTCTGTGATGTTTTATTGGTCAAAGCAGTCACACATCTACCCAGAATCACTGGAGGAAGACAGAAACCCCAATTCTCAAAGAGAGATGTGTCAAAGGATTTAAGTCTGCTGTGTGCCAGGCAGTATGGAAGGCACAAATGAGTAAGATACAGCCAGAGCCCCCACAAGAAGCTCAGAGTCCAGCGGGAGAACTGAGCCAATAAAGAGTTGGTTACAACACACAGGTTAATTTAGGGGATAAGTGCTGTAGGTACACAGAGAGAAAACTGAGGAAATTTTCTAATTAGGAGTTCAGGCAGTTAAAACAAAACAAATAAAAACAAATAAACAAGAAAACGAAAACAGTGATGGCAGAACCTGGCTTCAGTGCTGAGATGTGGCCAACAGTGTGAACACTGCCTGCAGAACACCCCCATTCAACCACGGAACGACTGCCGAGTTCCACAGTCCTTTGCTCCCGTCATTAAATGAACCAAACCCTCAAGCAAGTGTGCACTGGACCGGAGTGGGCAGCATCCCCTTGCTTGCACTCCCTGTAGCCTGTCCTCCGTCCCTCTCTCTCCTCCACCTCTGGGTCTCCTGACCTGTCTCTGACGAGTGCTGGGAGCCTCCAGGCTTCTCAGCAAACGCGTGTGTGCCCCCCACCCGTCTCTGTGGGGACGGACTCTAAGAGCCCCCTTCCTGTGAATCCCCCTCGCCAGACAGGGAGTTTCCTTAGCTGAGGCCCCACTGACCAGATCACAGGTAGCTGTGACTGAAGGCACTAGGCACTGCAACGTTCTCTTAGGTTCCCCTGCACACAGCCACTCACGCACCTTCTTGTGTGCACGTATCCAAAGCACGCACAGAATTCACGTGCTGGGCTACAGGCCTCAAGCCCTATTGGTGCATTCAAAATGGTGTCTTTTATAGGTTTATGCCAAGACAGAGCCACGCACACAAGTCACTTGAAGTGATTTTTGTCTATGACGTGTAAGAATCAGAAGATTGAGGAGCATTTTCTAGGTCTGGAAAGTATATATTGTGCGGTTGTAACTGGCCTTGAAATAGGGGGAACTTTAAAGACACTTGTATGTATTTCCAGCCTTCTCGAACGGATGCCCAAACTTCACTACCTGTTACAGCAGGGATCCCCAGCCCCTGGGCCACAGACTGGTACCTGTCAGAAGCCTGTCAGGAACCAGGCTGCGCAGCAGGAGGTGAGCGGTGGGCGAGCGAACCTTCACCTGTATTTACAGCCGCTCCCTATCGCTCGCGTGACCGCCTGAGCTCCGCCTCCTGTCAGCATTAAGGCGAGTTGTGTAACTATTTCATTATATATTACAATGTAATAATAATAGAAAGAAAGGGCACAATAAATGTAATGCGCTTGAATCATCCTGCAACTATCTGCCTCCCCGCCCATCCATGGAAAAATTGCCTTCCACCAAATCAGTCCTTGGTGCCAGAAAGGTTTGGGACCGCTGTGTTACAGCTCAACTTCTATATGATTTACCTATTTCAGGCAGTTTTTCCTAACTGAGGTCAATCAATCTCTCTTCAACAATTCTGCTTGAATTCAGCATTCAGCAACTATGTAATTGTTTTAAACTCTGGGATATATTGTATAATGCATCTAATGGTAGACTCAGCCCTTTTAAAATTCAGTGCCTGTGAAAGGGATTGGAAGAAAACTGGCAGCTAAGCATGCTTGAGGTTGACAAAATGCCACTTGACGGTTCTTGATTTATACTTCTATTCACGCATCTCACGTTTATTCAACTACTACATAACAGACACTGTATTTAAAATATGTGAGGTACGCTCACAGGCACACACACACACTCACACACTTATGCTTATGTATGTGTGTGTCTCTAAGAGTTTATCAGGTAAAGATATAAAACGTATACTCAGATCATAGACAAAAGTGTGCTTCACACAGACTGACCAAGGAAGGCACTCACACCAACATGGAATTTGAGTTGTTTTTTAAATGGCTTTTCATATGTGATTCGGAGGACATTAGAAATGATAAAAAGTCTCTAGGTACAATCCCCTAACTTGGATTTGTATTATTATTTGATACCCAAACTTAACTCTAGTTACCTACAAAATAAGAATTATGAAATTATTTAAAAGCGACCTACTTAATTTTTTTTTTTTTTTTTTTGGCCGAGCTGTGCAGCTTGCGGTATCTTAGTTGCCTAACCAGGGATCAAACCTCGGCCCCCTGCAATGAAAGCACAGAGTCCAACTAACTGGACCACCAGGGAATTCCCAATATTTTTATTTTATTATAAGAAACATTACTGACACAACAAACTCCAGTCACATGTGCTTATCCTCTCATCATATTTCTGTGTCATGATGGACATAAAGCCTACACAAGCACTGATTTAACTGTGAACATACAGAAGTGAAAATACCAGACTTAATTTACCTTGGAAAGTTATTCAGTGCCCAACACTAAATCCAAGATCTACCCAAATGCAAAATAATCATTTCTCCATTCATAAATTGGTCACCCTGAACCTTTTTAATAGAGCTCTGTCCACAAATACAGAAACGTATTTAAGCTGACATCAAACTTTTCTGCAATTTCTGCTCTCCAAGCCAATGGAGTGCAATGGTGATAGCCACTGTATTTTCCCACAACTTCCGAACAAACTGAGAGGCAGGTATGCATGCTCAACGCAATAACACATATAACCCATTACGGGAAGCCACGGGGACCCAGTGAATACACAATGTAGACTTTCTATGCTAAGAGCATAAAATAACAGTAAACATGATTCTAACATTAAGGGCTTTATAAAATATAGTCAGAGATTAAGGCAAAGTAGAGGTATATGTTTTCCATATTTGAAGTTGATCTTCAGCTCCACGGAACTGAAAACTAACCTTTTTACAATGTATCTATAGGATGAAGCCCTGCTAAGCCCCCTGTGAATAAAGACTATTCCTTACAGAATCTAAAACCATATAGATGCTTAGTAACTATTGCTTTCAGTGGAGAGAGAAAAAACACCTCAAATTAAAGGACAACTTTTCCATCTTCAGAATATCATACCCCATCACTTAGATTCAGGTCTAGCATCAATTTAATACTATGATGATGCGTCATACTTCTGTAATAACCCTTCGGTAATAAGGGTTATTAGGGTTGAGTAAAGAGGTTGATGAATTTTTTTTTAAAATACATTTTACACTATCATAATAGACCAATTATGTTTCAATTCTATAGCACTACATTTCTGTCTTGTCCAGAACAAAAATGGATCACTCCATTATTGAGATAATCAGTGTTTTAAAATACAATTTATCAGACGCATTTTACTTCCATTTACTCTCTTCATTCACTGTGAAAAACTGTCTAGTGGGCAAAAATGATAATTTGGAACCGAATGTCTCATTCTGTCCCTCGAACAAGAAAAGCTAATAGAAGCAGTTCAGGGCTGTGTTTTGACAGAAAAGCAAGAGACTTCAAGCTAAAGAGATCCAGTGAGACCATTTTCCATCTCTTCCCTGACTCAGAATCCCACCGAAAACAACAAAATATTAACAATCAATAACTTGAAATATTTCATCAATGAAACTACCACAAATAGAACAAACTTGACAAGGATTGTGAAGTCTGGACCGAGGCAGAGAGTGTGACACTGGACTCCTAAGAGGATACTTGTTTCCCCACGTTAATTGCCAGTATCCTGAAAGGTCCGCCCCAAACGTCTTTGATTAGAGACCTGAGACCCAAATTTGGCAGGGGGTGGGGCGAGAAGAAAATGCTCCTTTTAATCAGTGGTTCTCAGTGAGGGCAATTCCCTACCCAGTGGACTCCTGGCAGAAGTGGAGACGTTCTTGGGTTGTCCCAGCTGGGGATGTGCTACTGGCACTTAGTTAGTGGGGTGAGGCCAGGGGTGCTGCTAAACCTCCTACAGTGCCCAGGACACCTCCCCACCACCACAGAGAACGATCAGCCCCAAACATCTACAGTGCTGAGGTCGCAAAACCCTGTTCTGGAGACCTAGCCTAGCAGCCAGAAGAGGATGAAGTGAAGTTGCCATCGTGACAGGCACTTGGTACGGTCTGCAACGCAGCTGTCCAGCGAGGAAGCCCGTCAGAGGTGACGCTCAGGGGAAACGGAGAGGAGGCCATGAGGAACTGGTGACCGTACCAGTAATGACGCTCCTGAGGGCTTTGCTGGGAACCCACCAAACCGCCTGAATTTTGCAAACGGACACATAGTCCCAGGGCACAGAAGTAACCGCTTTGGCAAGAGCGTGTTCAAGACCACGGACTCCAGGCGGAGGCTGCGCACAGCCTCCATTTCTCCTCACCCTCGGGGCCTCCTCCCAGGGTCTGGAGCGACTAGCAGGTCCCATTCAACAAGGTATAGCAGTGTGAAAGGAGGGCCCTGTCTCTTCTGAACACAGAGGAAGGGAGTGAGGAAGAGATCACAGACAACACAAGTACACGCATGACCAGACTTATCTCCCCAGAAAGAGTAAACCACAGATATCAGACAAATATTTCTCCAGAGTCTCAAATAAATTATACAGAAGAGATATGAGATTATTATCAAATTATAACACAACAAAAGGAAAATTTAAGACACCTAGCCAATGGAGCCTAGGGAAAAAATGGGAAAGAAGAAAAAATACAACACAAGTGAAAAGAACAACTGGACCAAATGCCTGTAACACAGAGCAAATTCAGAAGCACAAGCTCTAGAGGTGAGTCCATGAAATACAGCAAACAGAAGGGAACAGTGATATAAAAGAAGTATGAAGATGGTTTGATGAGCACCATATGACAGGCTCCAGCACAGCACACCTGATATTCCTGCAGAAGATGAGAGAGCAAATGCACACAAATCAATTCAGAGTTATAATAAATGACATTTCATTCTGCAATAAACACTTGAACATGTTGATAAAGAGGACACCATATCCCAAGGAATTTGATGAGGAATTAGCAGCAGGAAGACATCATGAAATTCACCACTTCCAAAATCATGTGGGAATGCAGGTGGGAAAAGGTAAAGGTACGTAAAAGGGGAAAGCCTCAATTTGATCTTGGATTTCCCGGTTGCAACACTGGATGCCAGAAGATCACCAGGCAATGACTACAGAATGCTAAAGGTAAGGAAGTGTCCTCCCCAAAGTTCATGCCTGGCCCCGCTGCCTTTCAATTATAAATGCCACAGATGGATATTCTGTAGCATGGAAATGCTGAAAGAATGCAGCCCACACAGACTTGTCTTCAAAACGACCTGGGTGACAAACTCCAGGCAAGAAAAGACCAACTAGAATAACTCAGGAATGGAGAAACAGTGATCACAGACTGAGGGGAAGAATCAAATAATCTTAGATTCAGGAATAAAATTATGGTCACATACAAAGAAAAAAATTATTACAATACAAAAAAAAAATCAAAGGTCATTGGGAAAGATACAAAGAGGAAATTGTATTTTTTAAAAAGCCTCATTTTCATAACAAGGCAAGAATAGATAATGGCTAAAGTTGAAACGTGTAGTTAAAAAACAGCATCTTTTTGGGCTTCCCTGGTGGCGCAGTGGTTAAGAATCCGCCTGCCAATTCAGGGGACACGGGTTCGAGCCCTGGTCCAGGAAGATCCCACATGCCGTGGAGCAACTAAGCCCGTGCATTACAACTACTGAGCTACTGAGCCTACACTCTAGAGCCCGCAAGCCACAACAACTGAGCCGCCATGCCACAACTACTGAACCCCACGTGCCTAGTGCCCATGATCCGTAACAAGAGAAGCCACTAGATAGCCTCATCCATCAGACGGCAGACAGCAAAAGCAAGAAGAACTACAATCCTGCAGCCTGTGGAAAAAAAACCACATTCACAGAAAGACGGACAAGATGAAAAGGCAGAGGGCTATGTACCAGATGAAGGAACAAGATAAAACCCCAGAAAAACAACTAAATGAAGTGCAGGTAGGCAACCTTCCAGAAAAGAATTCAGAATAATGATAGCGAAGATGATCCAGGACCTCGGAAAAACAATGGAGGCAAAGATTGAGGAGATGCCAGAACTGTTTCACAAAGACCTAGAAGAGTTAAAGAACAAACAAACAGAGATGAACAAGAAAATAACTGAAATGAAAACTACACCAGAAGGAATCAATAGCAGAGTAACTGAGGCAGAAGAACGGATAAGTGACCTGGAAGACAGAAGGGTGGAATTCACTGCTGCAGAACAGAATAAAGAAAAAAGAATGAAAAGAAATGCAGACAGCCTAAGACACCTCTGGGATAATGTTACACACAACAATATTCACATTGTAGGGGTCCCAGAAGGAGAAGAGAGAGAGAAAGGATCCAAGAACATACTTGAAGAGGTTATAGTCGAAAACTTCCTTAACGTGGGAAAGGAAATAGCCACCCAAGTCCAGGGAGCACAGACAGTCCCATATAGGATAAACCCAAGGAGAAACATGCCGAGACACATAGTAATCAAATTGGCAAAAGACAAAGAAAAATTATTGAAAGCAGCAAGGGAGAAACGACAAATAACATACAAGGGAACTCCCATAAGGTTAACAGCTGGTTTCTCAGCAGAAACTCTACAAGCCAGAAGGAAGTGGCGTGATATACTTAAAGTGATGAAAGGGAAGAACCTACAACCAAGATTACTGTACCCGGCAAGGATCTCATTCAGATTCGAGAGAGAAATCAAAAGCTTTACAGACAAGCAAAAAAGCTAAGAGATTTCAGCACCACCAAACCAGCTCTACAACAAATGCTAAAGGAAGTTCTCTAACTGGGAAACACAAGAGAAGAAAAGGGCCTACAAAAACAAACCCAAAACAATTAAGAAAATGGTCATAGGAGCATACATATGAATGGATACAAAAACGAGACCCAACTATATGCTGTCTACAAGAGAGACCCACTTCAGACCTAGGGACACATACAGGCTGAAAGTGAGAGGATGGAAAAAGATATTCTATGTAAATGGAAATCAAAAGAAAACTGTAGTAGCAATACTCATATCAGATAAAATAGACTTTAAAATAAAGAATATTACAAGAGTCAAGGAAGGACACCACATAATGATCAAGGGATCAATCCAAGAAGAAGATATAGCAATTATAAATATATATGCACCCAACATAGGAGCTCCTCAATACATAACATACCTGCTAACAGCTATAAAAGAGGAAATGGACAGTAACACAATAATAGTGGGGGACTTTAACACCTCACTTACACCAATGGGCAGATCATCCAAACAGAAAATTAATAAGGAAACACAAGCTTTAAATGACACAACAGACCAGATAGATTTTATTGATATTTATAGGACATGCCATCCAAAAACAGCAGATCACACTTTCTTCTCAAGTGCACACGGAATATTCTCTAGGATAGATCACATCTTGGGTCAAAAATCAAGCCTCAGTAAATTTAAGAAAACTGAAATCATAGCAAGCCTCTTTTCTGACCACAACTTTATGAGATTAGAAATGAATTACAGGGGAAAAAACATAAAAAACACAAACACATGGAGGCTAAACAATACATTACTAAATAACCAAGAGATCACTGAAGAAATCAAAGAGGAAATCAAAAAATACCTAGACAAATATGACAGTGAACACACGACGATCCAAAACCTATGGGAAGCAGCAAAAGCAGTTCTTAGAGGGAAGTTTATAGCCATACAAGCCTACCTCAAGAAGTAAGAAGAAGCTCAAATAAACAAACTAACCTTACACCTAAAGGAATTAGAAAAAGAAGGACAAACAAAACCCTAAGTTAGTAGAAGGAAAGAAATCATAAAGATCAGAGCAGAAATAAACGAAATAGAAACAAAGAAAACAATAGCAAAGTTCAATAAACTAAAAGCTGGTTCTTTGAGAAGATACACAAAATTGATAAACCATTAGCCAGACTCATCAAGAAAAAGAGGGAGAGGACTCAAATCAATAAAATTAGAAATGAAAAGGGAGAAGTTACAACAGACACCGCAGAAATACAAAGCATCCTAAGAGACTACTACAAGCAACTCTATGCCAATAAAATGGACAACCTGGAAGAAATGGACAAATTCTTAGAAAGGTATAACCTTCCAAGACTGAACCAGGAAGAAATAGAAAATATAAATAGACCAATCACAAGTAATGAAATTGAAACTGTGATTTTAAATCTTCCAACCAACAAAAGTCCAGGACCAGATGGCTTCACAGGTGAATTATATCAAACATTTAGAGAAGAGCTAACACCCATCCTTCTCAAACTCTTCCAAAAATTTGCAGAGGAAGGAACACTCCCAAACTCACTCTATGAGACCACCATCACCCTGATACCAAAACCAGACAGATACTACAAAAAAGTAAAATTACACACCAATATCACTGATGAATATAGATGCAAAAATCCTCAACAAACTACTAGCAAACAGACTCCAACAACACATTAAAAGGATCATAAACCATGATCAAGTGGGATTTATCCCAGAGATGCAAGGATTCTTCAATATATGCATATCAATCAATGTGATACACCATATTAACAAACTGAAGAATAAAAACCATATGATCATCTCAATAGATGCAGGAAAAGCTTTTCACACCCGTTCAACACCCATTTATGATAAAAACTTTCCAGATAGTGGCATAGAGGGAACCTACCTCAACATAATAAAGGTCATATACGACAATCCCACAGCAAACATCATTCTCAGTGGTGGAAAATCTGAAAGCATTTCCTCTAAGATCAGGAAGAAGACAAGGATGTCCACTCTCACCACTATTATTCAGCACAGTGTTGGAAGTCCTAGCCACGGCAATCAGAGAAGAAAAAGAAATAAAAGAAATACAAATTGGAAAAGAAGAAGTAAAACTGTCACTGTTTGCAGATGACATGATACTATACATAGAGAATCTTAAAGATGCCGCCAGAAAACTACTAGAGCTAATGAATGAATTTGGTAAAGTTGCAGGATACAAAACTAATGCACAGAAATCTCTTGCATTCCTATACACTAATGATGAAAAATCTGAAAGAGAAATTAAGGAAACACTCCCATTTACCACTGTACAACAAAGAGAATAAAATACCTAGGAATAAAGCTACCTAGGTAGACAAAAGACCTGTATGCAGAAAACTATAAGACACTGATGAAAGAAATTAAAGATGATACCAACAGATGGAGAGATATACCATGTTCTTGGATTGGAAGAATCAATATTGTGAAAATGACTCTACTACCCAAAGCAATCTACAGATTCAATGCAATCCCTATCAAATTACCAATGGCATTTTTTTACAGGACTAGAACAAAAAATCTTAAAGTTTGTATGGAGACACAAAATACCCCGAATAGCCAAAGCCGTCTTGAGGGAAAAAAACGGAGCTGGAGGAATCAGACTCCCTGACTTCAGACTATACTACAAAGCTACAGTAATCGAGACAGTATGGTACTGGCACAAAAACAGAAACACAGATCAATGGAACAGGATAGAAAGCCCAGAGATAAACCCACGCACCTATGGTCATCTAATCTATGACAGAGGAGGCAAGGATATACAATGGAGAAAAGACAGTCTCTTCAATAAGTGGTGCTGGGAAAACTGGACAGCTACATGTAAAAGAATGAAATTAGAACACTCCCTAATACCATACACAAAAATAAACTCAAAATGGATGAAAGACCTAAAAGTAAGACCGGACACTATAAAACTCTTAGAGGAAAACATAGGAAGAACACTCTATGACATAAATCACAGCAAGGTCTTTTTTGATCCACCTTCTAGAGTACTGGAAATAAAAACAAAAATAAACAAATGGGACCTAATGAAACTTAAGAGCTTTTGCACAGCAAAGGATACCATAAACAAGATGAGAGACAACCCTCAGAACGGGAGAAAATATTTGCAAATGAATCATCGGACAAAAGATTAATCTCCAAAATATATAAACAGCTCATGCAGCTCCATATTAAAAAAACAAACAACCCAATCCAAAAATGGGCAGAAGACCTAAACAGACATTTCTCCAAAGGCGATATACAGGTGGGCAAGAAGCACATGAAAAGCTGCTCAACATCACTAATTATTAGAGAAATGCAAATCAAAATTACAATGAGGTATCACCTCACACCACTTAGAATGGGCATCATCAGAAAACCTACAAACAACAAATGCTGGAGAGGGTGTGGAGAAAAGGGAACCCTCTTGCACTGCTGGTGGGAATCTAAATTGATACAGCCACTATGGAAAACAGTATGGAGGCACCTTAAACAACTAAAAATAGAATTACCATACGACCCAGCAATCCCACTTCTGGGCATATACCCAGAGAAAACCATAATTCAAAAAGACTCATGCACCCCAATGTTCATTGCAGCACTATTTACAACAGCCAGGTCATGGCAGCAACCTAAATGCCCATCGACAGACGAATGGATAAAGATGTGGTACATATATACAGTGGAATATTACTCAGCCATAAAAAGGAATGAAATTGGGTCATTTGTAGAGACGTGGATGCAACTAGAGGGTGTCATACAGAGTCAAGTAAGTCCGAAAGAGAAAAACAAGTATCATATATTAAGAGATATATGTGGAACCTAGAAAATTTTAGAGATAAACCAGTTTGCAGGGCAGAAACTGAGACACAGATGTAGAGCACAGACGTATGGACACTAAAGGGGGAAAGCGGGGGGCGGGGGGATGGTAGTGTGCTGAATTGGGCAATTGGGGTTGACATGGATAAACTGATGTGTATAAAGTGGGTGACTATTAAGAACCTGCTGTATAAAAAAGTAAATTAAATTTAAAAAAAGATGTGGCACATATATACAGTGGAATATTACTCAGCCATAAAAAGAAACGAAATTGAGTTATTTGTAATGAGGTAGATGGAGCTAGAGACTGTCATACAGAGTGAAGTAAGTCAGAAAGAGAAAAACAAATACCGTAGGCTAACACATATATACGGAATCTAAAAAAAAAAGAGAGAGAGAGAAGCCACTTCAATGAGAAGCCCACGCACCGCAACAAAGACCCAACACGGCCTAAAATAAAATAAAATAAAATTTTTAAATGATTTTTTTGTAAAAAAGGATCTTTTTTACAAAACCACCTTTTTACATTTTATGCTCCTTCCTCATGGTTTATGAGTTGGGTATAACTCTTCTAGCAAATGAAGAGCCTTTTGAAAAAGAAATATTCATTTAACATTGAACAATTCCTTCACTTTTATTTCCACTTACTGTTTTTGGTTAAATTTAAGTACAACTTAATAAAATATTTGTTATTAAAAATAACATGTAGGGCTTCCCTGGTGGCGCAGTGGTTGAGAGTCCGCCGCCTGCTGATGCAGGGGACACGGGTTCGTGCCCCTGGTCCGGGAAGGTCCCACGTGCCGCGGAGCGGCTGGGCCCGTGAGCCGTGGCCGCGGAGCCTGCGCGTCCGGAGCCTGTGCTCCGCAACGGGAGAGGCCACAACAGGGAGACGCCCGCGTACCGCAAAAAAAAAAAAAGAAGAAGAAAAAAATAATAATAACATGTATAAGTTTGATGCCATTTTTAATGTATTTTTCCCCTAGCTATCTATCATTTAGGAACAATTTATGGCTCTTTCAATCTGAATGTTTCTTAAGAGAGATGCCTGTTAACAGTGATCAAGTGCTGACCGCAATGATTTCTGGATGGTGGGCATTGGAGTGATTTTTTTTAATGTATACTTTTTTGCATTGCTTTATTATTTTCATAATAAAAATATATCTTTTTAGAGCAAAAAAAGTCACTATTATCTTAATAGAAATGGCAGGACTGAGCAGATGTGACAGAGACCACATAACCCACAAAGCCTAGGATATTTAGTACATAGCCCTTGAGAGAAATAGTTTGCCATTCGCTGCTCTCTCTACAAGGAGATGCCAGCCCATCCATACTCCCGCTAAACAGACAGAGAGCATGAACCGTCTACTGTCACATGACACACGTTTTTTTTCCAACATGCCTAAGCGGCCTGTAGCAACACTCTCCCACAGACTCGGTGTTTTTATAATTAGGGGCAAGTTCACACCAGACCATCAGCCTCCCTCAGAGGTGACCAAGCATATTCACTGATGGTTACGGCGCTGTCACAAGCAAGCTGCACTTCTCCTAAACCACCAGATGGGAAGGTTACGAGGGCAAACACGCGGCATCGCAATCTGACACTAATAAGAATGCAAGACGGGCTCACTGAGATATAAAATGCTGGAGATGCTGAGTAATAATAGAAAAAAGGTTCAGATGTCTTCTTCTCTAGGATGCCTGATCACAGTGATGTACCGTCCTATTTCCTTTCTGAAACACAAGCCCAGACAAGAGGTGTGTGGGTAGAGATGATACTGTTTGGGGTACATTTTTTTTTTCCCATCTGTTTGTGAAATAACTGTGACTTACTCTGAAGTACAGATAAGAAAGAAAATGACACAGCAGCGTGTGTAAAGACTTGAGATTTTAAAAGAAAAGGAAACACACTCATTTTAGGCAGCCAGAAAATGCAGAACTATGGGGCACTTCTAAAGAGAATCCAGTAACAGTTTGGTCCAAACAAAACAGCAGAGAATAAGAAAGTTTTCTAAAGGTTGCTCTGACAGATCAAGGCTAACGCAGCCAGTTCCTCTCCCCACAACGTCTGTCCTCACGTAAGGAAAGCTCTGGCCCCTGAAGCTTTCCTGTGCAGGTCGGTGGAAAGGTCTAGAAGTCTCTGAGGTCCCCTGGAAGCCAGAGCCACTTCCTGCAGTCCTCGTGGGGAACTGTCTGCCTCCCAAGTCCCTCCCCCCATGGAAGAAGTAAACACAGTCGCCATGACAAGCTGCACCTCCTTTCTCGGCTTTTGCTTAAAGGGTTAAACACCGTTTATTGCAAAGAGCCCCTAAAAGCCACTTGTGCTTCAGTTCCTCACTCTCTAAGGCGAGAAATCTCTCCCATTACTGATGGCTAGGATTCTAGTGATTCTGCCATACGTTCACTTGAGCCTTATAAAGCCGGTCTTTAAAATAAAGTACGATTGTGGACGACTTTTAGCAATGACATAGAAATGCAAAACGTGGCAGCGGGTGGGGATGGGATGCGCAATGACCCCAGAGGCAGCACCACTGAGTGGAAGATCTGCAGTCTGGCCACAGACAGACTTTAAATATCACTAGTCATGTTTGTATATAAAAATCTTCCATCATACATCAAAGTCAAGGACTCCAAGTGTAAGTGCCTATCGTGGCGGTCTTTGAGAAATTGTTCTTCAGGACATAAGAGGTTTTGTCCTAAGAGTGAAAATGAATGCACAGCAAATAATTTGATACAGCATCTAAGTTTAAATGGACTAGGCTGCCATTTTCACTTTTAATAACGGTGGCGGTTCTTGCTTTCTTCACTGCAAGGATAACCGTGAGCGTGTGCGGATACGGACCAAACAGGTGACAAGAGACGCAATCATCCATCAAACCACGAGCTGACAACTGGAGCTATTTTTCTTCCTTACTTGGAAAATAACTCTCTTTCCTTCCAAGAAGGAGCCCCATTAAAATTGGTTTTTTACAGGCAACAGTATTTATTTTATATAAAATGTGTCTTCAGCCGAGTTTGCTTGTCTTGTTAACGGTTTTCTTCGGTTTTACGAGAGGCTAACTGGGGAAGATCTGCACTGAGAAGCTGACACTAATTGGTGAAGAAGGTAGCAGATAAAATATGCGTTGTCAGGAAACAACTGTCGTGGGGAATCTGAAAAGCAATACGCATAGATGTGGATTCCTTCTGATGGTGTTGCTCCTCTAGCTTAGCTAGTATTATTTCCATCATGTAAACTCTGACATATGGGAAGCGAAGCACACGCTACGTCCCTTCAGTTTTCATTACTTGGTCATAAAAGTATGAGATCCTTTAAAGTAAAAACACTCTCATTGGCTGAAGGGACGGCAACGGAAGGATGAGCTATCACTAGGGGCTGGATATTACTCTGTAAGTGCCTAAGTGCCCCTACAAGGATCTAACTGTCCCTGAAACTTACCCAATACACCACTCCTGAAAAGAGTGATCAAACGACAATGGATGATTCAACAAATCTGCTCCAGAAATGTCCAGAGGCCTAAAAGCACAGCGGCTGAGGACACAGGTCGATGAGTCAGACACGGCCGGCTTCCGGTCCAGCTGGTCTTACCACCAGGGCTAACTTCTCAGCTTCCTCCCCTGTAATCTGGAAACAGCAATCACAAGGGTTGCAATAATCACTGCAGGAAGTTGCTCAATCATCACAATACCACCAAGCCTTGTTGTGCAAAAATAAAAATAAAAACCAAACAACTTAGCAAGGTCTAGAACATCCTAAGCATCCCTGATCTGGTGGGTATAATTATCATTGCGGTTGCTGGGCTGAATCTTGTTAGGCCATAATCTAAGTAAGTGTGTCACCATCCCTATCAACCAAGAGACTTATCAGTTAGCCAGAGACATAAACACGGGAAAAATAAAATGAAAATGTCAGGGTTTTATAATATATGCCAAGTGGGCACTGCAAGCCCCAAGTCGGTTAAAATGAAATAGGGGAATGACTAGAGAATTGGGTGGTCAGCAAAATGCTGTGCGGGAGGGTGACCCTGAATTTGCCTACCAGCGTCCAAAGTAGAGAAAACAGGGACTTCCAGTGGTAAAGGTCCAGGGGTAAACAATCTGCCTTCCAATGCAGGGGGTGCGGGTTCGCTCCCTGGTTGGGGAACTAAGATCCCACATGCTGGGGGCAACTAAACCCACACGCCATGACCACTGAGCTCGCGCGCCTCAACGAGAGAGCCCGCGTGCCGCAAACTACACGGCCCACGCGCCCTGGAGCCCACGTGCCACGACTGGAGAGAGAAAAAACCTGCACGCCACAACTAGAGAGAAGCCCGAGCACCACAACTAGAGAGAAGCCCACGCCGCAATGAAAGATCCCGCATGCCTCAACGAAGCCCCCACGTGCCACAGCCAAGACCTGACGCAGCCAAAAAAATAAAAGAAAATAAATAAATTAAAAAAAAAAAAGTTGAGAAAACAGGAGAACAAAGCTGGTAAGTCAGGAAAGAATGAGGCCTCTCACGTGGCAACCAGGAAGGCCGCAAACCTTTCAGAGTCAGTCACTGCGGCCGCACGCTTCACTGGCTAACAGCATGGCACCACCTGGGAGCCCGGCACACACGCAGACTCCCCAGCCCTAACTTAGCAGGCCCTCCCAGACCCGCTAAACGGATCTGGGTTTCAGGAAGGTCCTCAGGTGTTCTATACATACACTTAGGCGTGAGAAATGCTGACCTGAGCTACGCAAGCTATCAAGCACAAGCTCTGTTTGTTTCAGTCGCTGCGGGAAAGAGGCTCCAAAGACAGCCCCCAAATATCTCCTCTTCCTGGATGTACATCTGCTCCGTACATTCCCTTGCCTTGACTGTGGGCTGGTCTTTGAACTATAGCTTTGGCAAAAAAAACGCGTGATGCTCTTCGTCAGAATCCACAGAATGACCACACCAAGAGCGAACCCTAATGGAAACTATGGACTTTGGGCAATAATGACGCGACCAGGTAGGTTCCTGGATTGTAACAAATGCACCACTTTGGTGGGACACGTAGCTGGTGGAGGAGGCTGTGTGTGTACGGGGCGCAGGGGCCTTTGTACTCTGTACTTCCCAGTCAATTTTGCTGCGAACCTAAAACTGTTCTAAACATTACGCTTATTAATTAATAATAATGAACAAGTGATGCTCTGGGAATTCCAAGCCCAGGCCTAAGATCTTCCTGTTCCTTGTGTTCCAGCCACCATGCTACGAGAAGCCCAAGACGCATGCAAAGGCCTTGTGGAGGAGACCCAGGGCCCTCCGACGACCGCCCAAGCGGAGGTCCCGGCCAACAGCAGCAACTGGAGGCCACACGCGAGAGCCACCGTGGACAGCGCAGCACAGTCAGGTCGCAAGAGATGTGCAGCCTCAGCCAGCATCACGTGTAGCGGAACCAGCTCTCCCAAACCAGCCAGTGTGCAGGATCATGAGAACAGCAACAAAATGTTGTTGTGTGAAGTCGCTAAGTTTGGGGGATGGTTTATTACACAACAAAATGTATGGGAGCTGTGTGAGGGTACAGGGCAGCACAGTTTCATACCCATTTACTTGGGGCGCCAAATAAAAGAAAATTAGGGTCTCTATGTGAAGATAAGCCTTCACGGGAAAACATTTGGTTTGTTGACTATTGGGAAGGTGCAGATTCACTGTTGACAAAGTTCTTGTCCAAAACAAGTCCTGACGGTACGGTCCAAAGCAGTAAACGGGATTAGTAGAGCTACAAGGAAGCGAATGAAGGACGTTCCTTTTTTATGCATGCGCCTCTTTTCTTCAGACCAACAGGATATACCTACCTAAAGTATGGGCAAAATAATTAGACAGAAAGTTTAAGAATGTTTTTGAGAAGGTGTAACCATTCTGCTAATGAATCAACCCAAGAAAATAACTGTTTTCTCAGGCTTTCAATGATGTTCTTTAATTAATTTAAAGTTCCTATTTGCCTCTGAAATAAATGTCCAAAAGAGGGAATAAAGATCATTTATGTTCCTAGAACATGTGCTGTATGTGAAACGTGAGTTTCTCATAAGAAAAAAGGCATAATGTGGCATTCTCTTCTCAACCGTGCAACTGTTGCCTAATGTTTATAGAAATGACAACAAAGATCATATTGAATTAATCCAAGTGCCGTAACTTAGAAGAATTAAACTTCTTAGGACATGTATTAACTAGATGACATGTGGATTAACAATCAGAAATAATAATGTGTACTACAATGTTTTTATCCTACTATTTTATAATCTGTCCTTTATTCCTACCAAAGTAAATCCCAGGATAAGAAAACACTCTCACCGGAGCACAGCATGGCTACAAACTCCAAGAGTGGAAGGGATACCCTAGGGTCCCAGAAGCTGGACAGGCTCTAAGTCTCCTCCGATCATGTGAAATGAGGATAGTACAGTTCATTCCCAAAAGGCTGCGATTAGGATTAAATAAAGGAACCTGCACCATGCCCCCCGTTTACAGCCCATCACGTCGTAAGGGCTCCACAAAGGTGGAGAAATGTAGGTGAGTGAGAAACTTTAGATCCCTCACCTGAAACACTGCAGACGCCCCCCAGGCATCGGAAATGAAGTCGATTATTTCTCTGCCTTCAAATCACATCTTCCTCCTGGAAATGCCGCTCAAAAGCAAGTGGAGACAAGTATTCATTCTGCTTCACCACGCACCGTGGAAGGCATGTGAATGGGTGGTGGGCGGGAAGGGGTGGGGAAGACAGACGCCCCCCTCCCCTCAAGGGGGGCACACCCTCCCCTAAGCTCTTTCACTGAGCCCGGCTGGGGATAATGGTGTGTGTTCAACTGTTCGCCACAATCTTAATAGCAAGGAGGCCCGTGGTTGGAGCAGAGAAAGACACAGAAACAGAGACAGACAGAGAGAAGCAGTAAGTAGCAGTCAAGGATGACGTCAGACGGCATATGTTCTTCAGGATTCCTGTTTTTACGTTGAGTAGAGGAGCCATCTGATCTTTTAGGAGCAGGATACGGGTAGCTGTGGATGGGGGGGCAGAAGCAAGAAGGTCAGGTACAAGGCTTCTGCAAGCATCCCGGCAACGGGAACAGGCGGGTGCAGCGGAGATGGTGAGAAGGAGTTACATTCAGGCGTCATATATTTTAATGGCACAGCCTACAGAATTGTATCACAACTCAATGTGCAGTGTGAGAGAGACAGAGAAATCAAGACTGACACGAGAGTGCCTGGTCTGAGCAGATGGGGACCAACCCCGCCACTGACGGAGAGGCTAGGCAACCAGCACGATGCAGCTCATCTCTGAACTCAGCAGAGCTGTGCTCCGTAAAGCTGCAGAAAACACTGAATTAGCAAATACCAACCATGCCCCTAAGGGGGAAACCTTTCTTAATCCTGAACTCAGGGTCAACAGCACTGTAGCGCACGCCTGAAGGAAGCTTGTCTCACACTTGTATTTTCTCCCTAAGGCACACGTTGGTATTCTTGCACCTACGTGGGAACATGAGACAGCACTCCAGCACTGGGCTTGGGGGCCATGTGAAATGGCAACATTACCAAAACCAAAACCAAACCAAACCAAACCAAACCAAAACACCTGTGGCACTAAATAGACAACAAAAAAGGACCCTAGTTTCCAGCGTGAGAGCTGAGACAAGAAGGCAGAGCGTCGCCCTGTTCCACCTCGGCTGGGAACATGCGCATCAGGCAACTCGAGCTGACCTCCGCTCTGCCCACATTACTGAACGCGCTGCAGTGAACGCGCTTCAAGTGTGGATTCAGGGTTAAAAACACGGTTTAGCAAGTCGGCGAATTCACAAATACGGAATCCGTGAAAAACGGGCATCGTCGGGAGGTCTTAAGTGCCCGGATACCTATTCTTAAGGACAAATGGGAACATGCAAGGAAGAAAAAGGCAATGGTATCAGAGAGGAGGGGGTGGAGGACGGGCCTCAGTTTGCCCCTTGTGCCTGCAGATGAGGGCTGGCTTACCTGCCCCGCCCCTGCCCGAACGCCTACAGCACACGGCACACTCCTGTACGTCAAGGGACCCAGCCACATGTGTGGGAGAAAGAAACAGAGTCAACCCAATGATAGAAGTCCCTGATGCTCAGCCGTGGTGTCACCGAGACGAGAGGTAGGGCAGAGAAATCAGGTGGCCGGTCTTGACTGAAACATACTCAGCTGCAGCGAATTGTGGCTAGCACGCTTAAGATGCTGCTTTTTTAACTGGAAAATAAAAAAAGTCAACTAATTCTATAAACAAAATTTACTGCTGGACAATTTTTTTTTTTTTTTTTTTTAATGCAGCCCCCTTGGGCTCAGAGTTCCTCACCAGTGGTAGAAATGGGCCTAATTTCCACTTGTGTTTTTACTTTGATCTCCTACCACATTCATGTTTTACAGAGGCGAAAAGTCCCAGAGCTAAGTTTCAAAGCAACTAAACAAAAATGTACATGATCTCGAATCCGCCAAACAGAGGATCTATTTGCACTCTGCCTTATATCTGTGTGCCATAACCACAACTCCAATTCTGCCTTTTTTTTTTTTTTTTTTGCAAGAGCAGGATCATGGGCTGTGATAGAGAAAGAGCCAGCTGCATTTTTAAGCAGTCTACCGGGGTTTACATAAGCAGGTGCCTGTTTTCCGTCGCTGTGCTCCCTCGAGGGCCTCCACTGTCACTCCACTTGTGCCCGTCATCCTCATTCTTAGAAGTGGCTTCAGACCCAGCTGACCTGTGGCGCCATGAGGCCAGCATTCCTCCGTCACAGCCGAGCTACTTAAGCCCAGGGATGAGCTGCCCGGGGAAGTGCGCTTCACCAAAGGGTGGCAGAAGCCACGGAATAAGCAAGGGTCTGCCTGAAGCACCAAACTCACCCGAAGTTTTGGGAAGGAACGTGTGAATGTGTGTTGTCAGAAAGACTCTTCAGCAAGACAAAGTGCAGTGTCGGTCGCACGTGAGTGAGAGAACGCGGTAGCTTCCCTTGCTGGGGAGTTAGCTCTGAGTTTAGATCCCTGAGACCAAAGAGCAGCCCCACAGTAGACTCAAATTATTTCAGTGACTTTCTAGATGCAACGTGTGATTTTGTGGCAAGCGGCGACAGAATCCTACCTCATTTTTGCATAAAGCGGTTTTTTACCCTGCGACTCAGTATTTTTGTGAGAGGCCTATTAGTGTTCTATTGCTGGGTTACAAGTTCCCACAGTCTTAGCAACTTAAAAACAACTCCCTTTCACTAGTTCATAGATTGCCATCAGGCGTTAAGGGGAAGGGTGGTGATCTTCTCTGCACTCGGTTTCACAGGCTGAAATTAAGGTGTCAGCAGCAGTATCTTTATCCAAAAGCTGGGGCCCCTCTTTCAAGCTCACTGGCTGTTGGAAGAATCCATTTCCTTGTGTCTGTGTGACCGAGGTCCTGATTTTCTTCCTGGCTGTCAGCTGGAAGTCGCTCTCAGCTCCGCAAAGCTGCTCACAGGTCTTAGCTAGGAGGCCCCTCCAGGATCCTTTTCACACTCCCAATACCTCTGACTTTAGGAGAAGCTCAGCTCCTCCTAAGGGCTCACTTGATTAGGTCAGGCCCATGGGGTATAATCACCCTTCCATTGACTCAAGGTCGGCGACCGGTAACCTAATCACAGGCGGGGTCTCCCATCACACTCATGAGCTCTCCTCACCATCAAGGTGTGGAATCATACAAGGTGTGTACATACCCCAAAGGGCAGAAATCTTGGGACCACCCTAGAATTCTGCCTACTAGCAGATGTGAGTGGTACACATCTGTGCACCATGCATGAAGAATTACTTGTTGCCATAAATTATTTCAGAGTCCGGCTACAACTGTGATAATGAAGATAGTTGAGTAAAAAGGAAAAAAAACCTTATGGAAAAATCTATATGAAACAAGTATCAAAACTTCTGGGTTTTATGATTAGTACCCTTGTCCATACACTATTTGGAAGTATACAAAGCTAAGTTTTTATTGTCTACCAGGATTAAAATAGAAAGCTTGAATCTCAAAATTGAAATAAAACATAAGATAATAAGGGAAATTCGTAACAGTCTGTCATGTAGAGAGATTCTGAGAGTCATGGACTTATGTCTGGGGTTCCCAGCAATAAGTCTCCTGTCTTAAAGAAAAGTAGGTCGCAGGGGGTCCTAGGCAGTAGCTGTCAATCCAGATGCTTGGCTGCACTTAAATGCTGTTAAATGTGCGTTTGGTTGGGGAGGTGGGAATGAGGTACCGTTTCACTAAGAAAACCCTGAGTAGCAGGTGCACGAAACCGTCACCGGCCGACACAATTTCAAATGGATCACACAGAACCCCCCTACACTGCTGGAAGGAGTAGGAAGAGCACAAACACTTTGGAAAACTGTTTCACAACGTCTGTCATAGCTGGCTATGTACATGTCCCACGACCCAGCCACTGCACGCCTAGGATCGCATGCAACACGATGTGACTCTGAACACCAGGGGGCATCATATCCAAGAATGGTCACCAGCACCAATCCTTGTGACAGCCTCAAACTGGAGACAACTCGTCCATACGTGGTCAACCCAACTACTGCCTGTCAACAGCAGCATGGAGAAAAAGTAACTTAGGTTATGTTCACACAAGGTAATGCTATAAAGCAATGAAAATATATAAAGTGCACCTACACAGAACAGCACATATTCCACAAACCTAACTGTGAGCCAAACAAGTCAGAGGCCAAAAGTCTCCTATTATATCATTCCATTTATAGAAAATGCAAAAAAAAAAAAAAAAAAAAAAAAGGTAAACGATAGCATTTGAAGCCAGCAGAATGGTTACCTTTGGGGAGAAGGGTTTAGTCATTGGAAAGGTTCCCAGGGGGCTTCTAAAGCGCCGATAATTTTCTACTTTTTATATGAGTAGTGGTTACAGACAGGTGTTAATTCCAGAAAAATTTCAGTCAGCTGTATAATCATACGTGTACTTGTCTGTGTGTTTTAATTCAATAAAAAGTTTACTTAAAAATCATTCATTCAGTAATAGGCTTAGTTGCGGCGATCAGGGGCTACTCTTCGCCGTGGTGCGCGGGCTTCACATTCCGGTGGCTTCTCTTGTTGCGGAGCACAGGCTCTAGGTGCACAGGCTTCAGTAGTTGTGGCTCGCGGGCTCTAGAGGGCAGGCTCAGTAGTTGTGGCGCACAGGCTTAGTTGCTCTGTGGCTTATGGGATCATCCCGGACCAGGGCTCGAACCCGTGTCCCCTGCACTGGCAGTCAGATTCTTAACCACTGCGCCACCAGGGAAGCCCCTAGAGATTTACTTTCATTTTCTGTTGAACACATTGTTGGAGAGATAAAGAAGCAATGCTTTGTGTTAAGTCATTTCACCTTGGCCTCAAAATTGCTTCACCCTCCTCTCCTTTTTCTTCCCTGCTCTATTTCTGGAAAAAGAGTAACTTTACAGGTGAGGCTTAAACTAAGAGACCCTAGGAACGAGCCAGATGAAAGGTGGGGCCAGAGCTATGAGTTCAGATGACAGGAGAAGGAGAGAGAGCCTGTGTAGAGGGGCTCCAGAATATTCCAACCAGCTGTCTGCTGGCTATAAATATCTTGGGTTGTCAGTATAAGTGTAATTGACTGAGAGCTACAATTACACATTCAATTACACGGGTCAGCTCTCTATATAAGCAAGGATGCATTTCACAACCACCTACTTTAAACAGTAAAATGTTATGAACTATACAGCCCCTGATAATAATCCGCATCTTCATACTGCTTTACTGCTTCCAAAGCATATCACACATCAAGGCAGTGTACGATTATCCACAGACTATTTACAAATGTGTGGATTTCCCAGACCACGGACATTTCCCCATCTCTCTGCGACTACCTTGGATCTCACTGCATCTCACTGCTTTTTCTAGCACTGTGGGGAAACAGGAGATGCCAGTAAGTCAAGCTTACTGTGTGTTAGTAACCCCCAGCATTGTGACACTTGGGGAATCCTTAACTAATGACGTCAGTGGTGATTCTTAATTTGGGGACCACTTTTCCCATTCATGCATCCCTCTTACGCTTTAACTATAAGGGGAGAAATCATTTCTAATATGTTTTTCCTGTTATACCAGAGTCATGCCAAACACGAGCACTTCCCACCATCAAGAGTGCTTCTAACTCCCAAAGTCTGTACAGTTCCAGGGAATGTAACTGAGGCAGTGAGACTGTAGCTGGGGACCCTCAGCTCTTTGCTTTTGTTCCTTGTTTCTTGCTTTTTAGGACTCGCTTGTGAGAGATTTATGACTTGATGCTCTGGCGGCAAGAAAGACTTGGTGGCCGCTTGGAACTGTGTGACCAACACAATCATCTCTGAAAACAGATGACTGCTCTCTCCCCAGCACGAAGCCCCTTCCTCTTTTCCCTATAAATCTCCGAGCAAAACCTGGGGAGTTGGCTCTTTAGGACAGGAGTCCATCTTCTCCCCAGGACTGCTGGCTTCCCCAGTAAAGCTATCTTGCCTTTTGCCCAGCACTCATCTCTCAGTATTGGATGCTTGAGCAATGAGCAGCTGAGCCTGAGTTTGGTAACAGGAAAGGCACATTTCTTAAAGGGTCTCTGCTGCTTCTATCTGCAAACATGTCCGCAACTTTCTCCTGTTTTCTCCATTTTCACCCTCAGCAATATGTCTGCCACCCAAGGCCCTGCTACAGAGAGGTTTTAGAATTTTCAGTCACATGCTGGCAGCCACACTCTACCCTAGGGAGGAACAGGCAACCTTGAAACCAGGTCAACGTGGGACCTGAAGTGAAAGGTCAATGAAAGAAGTGATTTTTTTATGTTGTCCCCTATACCTACCAGGGAGAGTTGTGTCGTTGCCAAGGAAAGAGTTTTTTTTTTTTTTCCTTTTGTGTGAGTACCAAGGAATAGTTAGCTGAATCAAACCATGTGGCAAAGCTTGAGGGAAGAGAATGAGACTGTTTAAACACCTCAGTTCAGGTGGCTGCTTCAAATGTGTATTTACCTCTCATTGTTTTGACCTCTCTATTTCACCTTTTAGTAATTTGAATACACGTTTTAGATCGTTTATAAAGAGATGCCGTACACCACAGAGTCACAAGGGACACAGAGATGAGTGAGAATGTATGCAAGCATCCCGCATGTGCAGGAAGCAGGCTGCTGTGAGGCAGGGTGGAGGAGAAAGAGTGGCAAGCAGCTCGACAGCCCCTGATGGGCTGAAGACAAACAGACAGTACATTGCCTGTGACTTGGGGGTTGCAAACGAGAAGCCAGGCTTCAGGGCGAGTATTGGAGAGGAATGCTCTGAGGAATCAACTTGAAAGCCCAGCTGCCCCACCCTGGCTCTCCCTTCCCCTTTCCTCAGGAAGATCCCACATGCCGCGGAGCAACTAAGCCCGTGCGCCGCAACTACTGAGCCTGCGCTCTAGAGCCTGCGAGCCACAACTAGTGAAGCCCGCACACCACAACTACTGAAGCCTGCACACCTAGAGGCCATGCATGCTCTGTAACAAGAGAAGCCACCGCAATGAGAAGCCTGCACACCACAACGAAGAGTAGCCCCCGCTCGCCACAACTAGAGAAAGCCCACGCACAGCAACAAACACCCAATGCAGCCATAAATAAATAAATAAATAAATTTATTAAAAAATAAAAAGACACATTCCAGAGGATGACAAAGAAAAGACACAAATCCTTGGTACCGTGAAGTTCCATTTCAGAGAAGGTTGTCAACATAGGGGCAATTTTGAAACAAAGTGGGAAAAATCAAACAGCATAACACCTCAGAAATACATCTTCCCTAGGAAAAGTATTCCAGGAGTCTAAGAAATCTGGAAGTAGCTTCCACTGGAACGTGTTATAATTTTTATTGATATTTAATTACTATTTTATTATCATTAAACTATTATTACTATTACAACAATAAATACTTATGTACAGTTTGTTAGGTGCCAGCTACTGTTCTAGCCATTTTTATGTATGTTAGAGCTCATGTAATCCCCCAAACAATGCTGAGTTGCAACTACTATTATCTGCAATGCAAATGAGGGAAACTGAGGCATAGAAAAATTAGGAATCTTCCCCAAGATCACACACCGCTGAGGGACAGGAGCTCCTGCTTTTTCCAGATCCAGATAAAGGGGGAAAGGTCTTGTCAATATACTGTACGTGGAAAAGGCTCCATTTGTTAATCACACCATCTAAGATACGAGTAATCCACACTGGGAAAGATAAAAAAGGTATCCTGAACATGAACAACCATTGTGCACCACCCAGACCTGACTGAACATCAAAAATGCACAATACAAAGGAAAACAAGAAAGAGAAAAACGGTGCAGGGGGGTGGGGGTGGGGGGACAGTAGGGTCTTTCAAAGCAGAAGAGTCAGGAGGGAGTGATGTTTGCACTCCACTGTGCGTTTCTCCTCTCAGCTGCAGGAGGCGCATCCATCTCTACCACACAGAAACAGGCATCATGGGTTCCAACGCTTACTGGCTGTGCAAAATATAAAGAAACACCTGGGCAGAAATTCAAAGATCATTGCGGCGGGTGTTTATTTAGCGCCAGCAAGATGATACTCAGTGCGTATGCAAGACCAGTACTACCGGCTTTTCCAGTTTTTCAAGAAAAGCTGAAAAATCTGGAGTTTTTAAAATGCGAAACATTCTCATTTTTTAACGTTGGTAAGCCACTCAAAAATTTTTAAATACTGAATGAAATCCAAAGAAAAGATTATGTCATAAGGTTACATTCTTATATTTCTCTTTTATTTATTTTATTTATTTATTTTTTTGCAGTATGCGGGCCTCTCACTGTCGTGGCCTCTCCCGTTGCGGAGCACAGGCTCCGGACGCGCAGGCTCAGCGGCCATCATGGCTCACGGGCCCAGCCACTCCGCGGCACGTGGGATCCTCCCGGACCGGGGCACGAACCCGCGTCCCCTGCATCGGCAGGCGGACTCTCAACCGCTGCGCCACCAGGGAAGCCCGAGCATTCTTATATTTGAGTGAAGAACCAGTTTAAGGTTTAGCTATATCATCCCTATCATGATTTGCTAAAATTTAAGATTTAATGACATCTCAAACATATCATAAAGTTGAAACAATTCTTACGGTCTGAAAATGTGTGGTCTTGTCAGCAAGGATTGCTTTTGCTTTTAAGTGCTCCTCAAGCCAGGTTGATGGGAGTATCTTTTTGTTGCTAAGAGAAGTTTATTTGATTTGTGAGGGTCAGTCTTTATAGTTATGGTTTTGGTTTATTTTTAAGGTCTCATCCTAACTCTGAAATCTTTCTCCACTTTGGTAATCTATCTTTTTTTTTGGTGGCGATGAAAGAGAAGGAAAAAAAAAAAAAAAATCCCATGATTATCCAAGGACTCAATCCAACCACGTGTCTTCTCCAGAGAAAAGAAAATCAAGCAAAAACCTGTAATGCAAAGAATATGGACCTGATCATAGAGGGAGAAGAAACAGAAGTGCACAATTAAACCGGGAAAATTTACAATCAAAATTAAATGATTAATAATAATACCATTGAGACGTATACTAAATGTTATTAAAATATTCTTAAAATAGAGGAGGCATAATATAACATTCCAAATAATGACGGTGAAGCACAGGAAGTGACTTGTGGTGAGGGGAAGAATTAAAAATAGCAAAGATGTTTTCTTGTTTCTGTAGTGGGAAGGCAGGATGATTATGTAACCCTTGACATTAATGGAAAAATACAGGGTAGAAAGGTTGTAACAGTGTAACAGAGGAGAGGAGCACAGAGCATAAAGAAGCCCCAGGATTGCTGAAACTGAAATACACAGGGGTTTGAGTACCGTAGTAGTTTCGAGATTAACATTAATACTATTTAATTAATTACTTAAAACTAAGTATTAACTTACTAATTAATAATTGCTATTACTACCGGTATTATCCACACACTAATAATTAATATAAATACTGTATTGCTACTAGTACTACCCAAGAATAAGCAGAAAAGCTTTTGGTCTTGCCAGACATTTCATCCAGGGGAAGGGAAAGAACAAACCTAGTAAACGGAGGAATACATTTAACGGTAAGTTGTGAGTTTTCTATGAAACTCTACTGTTTCAATATGACTATTAAACTAATTAAGTTGAGACACAGTGTAGCAAGATAAAAATTGTCTTAACTTTGTAACATCTGAATTGGTATTTTTTAAAAATATTTATTTTATTTTTGGCTGTGTCAGGTCTTAGTTGCGGCATGTGGGCTCTCTGCTGTGGATAGAGGGCTCCTCTCTAGTTGTGGCGCACGGGCTCAGTAGTTGCGGCATACGGGCTTAGCTGCCCCACAGCATGTGGGATCTTAGTTCCCCGGCCAGGGATCGAACCCATGTTCCCAGCAATGGAAGGTGGATTCTTAACCACTGGACCATCAGGGAAGTCCCCTGAATTAATACTGATACAAAATTCTAATCAATTTGGCACATGTGTAAAATAAAGAAAAAAGCAATCATGCTTATTAACGCAAGCAAAAACCACAAGCAAGATATTAGCAGAAATCAGAAGCAATTTCATTGACTAAGGCATCATCCCCAAGAAAGTAGTCGCTTAAGGAGAGCTACTGAATCATTAACCATTTTTTACAAAAGGCCATTTTTTTAATAGGAGTTTGAAAAGGCACTGGAGGAAATTCAACATCCATTCACCATGAAGACTCTCTTTAAGGAAGAAATACACGTGTCCATCTCTAAGATGTCAAAAGTGACTGTGTGTATGTCAAAGTCAGTATCCCGCTTAAATGAGGAAAGAGACAAAATATAGGTAACACACACAAAAGAAAAGAGCCTAATTCCCTTAATATATAAAGATTTCAAATCAATTTGCAAAACTCAACAACTCAATTAAAAGAAACGAGCAAAGGATACAAACAGCCAGATCACGTAAGAGAAACAACAATGACTTATAATCATAAAATGATAGTCTAATTCCGATTCCAGAAATGTCCCTTAAAAAGAGAACTTTATTTTCACAAGTCCAGACTGGCAAATATTAATATGCATGGTTGAAGACACAGCTGGCTAGTTTTGTGAGATGGACGGGAGGAAAGGGGAGTGAGCCTCATCACCCTCCCTCTCAGGTTATTGCTCAGGGGACACGCATCATCCTGCCTCATTACACAACCAGGACATTCACAAACGGAGGCTGTTCACAGCAGGGTGTGTATAACACGCGCCATTTGCACGAGCAGCACGCAGAGACATCCGTTTCTGCCTGGTCATACATTTATAATTTCAGAAAGCGCTCATAAGGCTGCTAGCAATTTCTGGGAATGGTGGCTCTAGATTACTCTGGAATTTTCTTTTATTTATTTAAGTATGTACATGTGTGTGTGCTCAATAAAACACGATTAATAAAAATGAAGTTGGAAAACCAGAAAATAAAAATGTTTAAATCAGAGGGATGCAGGGAGCTGGGAGATATCGTTAGAATCATTTTGTTTCTGGTGTTGAGTCCCCCAGCTTTGCTGGTCCCTTTAGTGTCACTCATCCAAGTTAGAAGGCATGAAAGCTCTCAAGAGGGTTATTTATGTCGCAGCCCCTCTCCTCAAGGCTGAGCAAGGAGGCATTTCCCAGGAAAGCCACCTGCTGAGTAGTAACTGTGCTGAGCAGCACGGTCACAGAAATGCTCTGGGCAGTAGATTTACTTGGAAACAGAATGCCAAGTGGCTACAGGACATTGCTGGGGAAAGACAGGTGGATATGAAAACACGCCAATGCCGTCCTCCAACTCTTAGTCTGGGCAGATTTTCAATAGATTAACAAGCTCTTCTAAAGATATCAGGGTCTTCAATTCTACGTCCATGCCGCCTCCCTTTCCCCAGAAGTGTTTAGTGCCACCGGAAGGGTTCCTGAACAATGCCCACCTCTGAGAAACACCTTCCGCCAGCGGGTGGACCCCACTCACACCACCTTAAATTGCCAAGGTTGGCAAACTCAGGCACACACGTCCCACCCCCGCCCAAGGGAAACACCCTGCTCGAAAAGGCTCCTTCTGCCTTCTGACGGCCCCTGTATAGGAGCCATCAACACTTCCTGAGGGGCGTCTCTAGTTAAACGAGACACCCGCAGACCTCAGGACCTGCTCTCCCTGAGGAAAGCCCTCACTGCTTACAACTCATGGGATTCAACTCCACGTGACAAATACTCTTGGTCAAAACAGTCCGCATCCTCAACAGAAAACGCAGGCAAATCTTCAAGTCAATCATGAACTCTGCAGGAATGCCTGTCTCCCTGCTCTGCTCACTGCTGAAGAGACTCTTGAGTCCCACAACCCTGAAAACGGAAACGGTTGAAGGGTCTCTGCTTGCAGCCTACCCGTATGGCTCTCATCACCGTTCCAGCCAGTCTGTCCACACAGGACCATGCACGTGCGGGTTGCCTGAAGGCAGCGTTTTAAATCCCTCCCTCCCTCCCAACAGCGAAAACGTCCCTAGGCGCAGAGGTAACTCTAGAATGGAAGCCCCATACAACAGCGCAGCGCGGGCTGGAGAGCCACACCACCGCTCTTCCTTCGCTTCTGCAGACATTAGTTTGGTCCTGCGCCCCGGAGGGACCGCTCCCATGGGTAACGCTGCTCTAGGAATCTAAATGACTCTTCAGCACGAGTTCCAGTGATAATTTACAAGTCCAAAATTCTACCCTACTACTTGACTTAACCTTGACGTAACCTTACTTAACCTTACTTTACCCTACTACTTGACTTAACCTTCCAAGGTGCCCTCCACCACACACAGCACTTAGCACTCAGCGTTTCCCTCGTCCAAATTATCCCCCATTAAGTAACGGGGCACATGTGTCTGTTTCTCCTTCTCAACTTGTAAGATGCCTTCTTCCTGTTATCAAAGCAACTTGCCCTTGCAGGGGGAGCTCTCCCAGCTGAGCAGCTGATAATGTCAGAGCAGTTCTAACTGTGAGTCTATGGAATAATTGTTCTCATTGGACATGGAACAAAAGGAGAGCCTGTTAGGATCTTTCCACTGTGTTTTATTCCGCTCACATGTAGATAAAACCCAGTGTAGAATGTGTGTAGCAAGACGCTCAAATAATTTTGAAGGTTCTTAATACAAGTTTAACACAAAACATGTCTACTGAAAACTCAAACGTTGAATATCAATAGGTGGGAATGTTCATGTGCAAATTTGACCTGTAAAAAGATCTTTGGCTATGGACATCAGTGCTTGTATATAAGGTTTTAATAAATCAAAACTCCCAATCCTCTCAGCAAAAGAGACCACTTAAATAAATCCAAAACAAAAATTGACAGCAGTGTATCTCCTGCTACAAATAAATACATCTTTGAATTTATAGATTTTTCTTTCACTGGCTAACTTTTCCCTATGTTAATTAAAATTATTTTTCAAATTACATATAAACTTAAGGGGTATTGTTGTCCCTCCCTCAACTGGAAATATTTCATTTCATCTCCAAGGACACAAACAAAATAGCCAAGAGCTAAAATAAAGATTGATGGCAAGCTTCTATAAGGAAAAATCAACATGCAAATCCATGTTCCAAGGCAATGATTCGGCTTTAATTGATGTTAATGGTTATGTAAGCAATTATATCATATTGTTGAGGATGGAATATTTCTTGCAGGCAAAGAATGAGTGGACTTGAAGGATGACTGTTGATTTTGCTATGTGGTCATCACCTCAGAGAACTGAAGTGAGCTGACCTCAAATAAAATATGAGTGGGCAGCAAGAATGTGGAGTGATCAGAAAACTCCTACAAGATCTACTTACTCGTCACTCCACTGGGTTAAACCCCTTCTCCACAAGCACCCAATGACAAGGAATCCTCTTATGTGTGTAGAGAGCGTTAAACTTTCCAGCAGTGATTGTGCGGGTGGGGGCTTGGAGTGGGTGGTATCCACCCTGAGAGATGGAAGAGTTTATCATTGACCTTGTACAGGAGAAGTGCTAGTGCATGGTGATAACAGACAGAAGGCAGACGTTTAGCCTGTTTCATCATTGCATTTAGTTCTCTGCAACTCCTGCCCATGACATTCCAGGCTGCTTCCTAACCTGCCCTTCTAGAGACATTGCTTTGGCCCTGCGCCCCGAAGGGACCATTCCCATTGCTGACCACCTGAGACACCACCTCCAAGGGTCTTACATCTTTGAGAAGTGGTGGGTGTCACTGCTGGTATTTTAAGATGAGGACATTGCGCCTCAGAGCTGCTAAGTGACTTCTTCGAGGATGCTAAGGAGCTCACGCTGGATGGAGGGCAAGCGTTTTAAACCAACATCCTCTGTTAACCACACCAGATATTCCATATTCTGAAAAAGTAATCTGATAATCTATGATTGCTGATGTTTTCACAGCAGGGTATTTTCATTACACGAAATAATGTTCAGAACTCCAGGGTTCCTTTCAGATGAATCCAAAGCCCCTTCTGCTTTGCGGCTCTGAGGATCCCACTGAAGCCTTGAGAAGAGGGTCTTGGTTGGCCCTGGGGAACAGGGTATTCAGACACCATCCAGGGTACGCTGAGAGCCCACACACCAGGATGCCAGGCCGTCAACAAGCCCAAGGGGGGCTCAAGAGACACGGCAACAAAAGGGAGACTGAGTACAGCAGGCAGCACACCCAGCGCTGGCTTTATTTATAATTTTGCCTCGTTTCAGACCTGTGTTGGGGGATAATTCTATTTCCAAAGACAGTTGGTCTTTATTCTCTCAGCTGAGTACTCCCTTCAGGGCATCTCCAAAGTTTCCTTATAAAACGTGCTCACATTTCACTGCCTTTGATTTCTGTGGCCAGAGTCGACCTTTCTAAGCAACTGGGAAGGGAAAAGTGATTTTCATGGCTAAGTTTAATGCTCATGTGTTTGATCCTATAATTAATGTCCCTTGAAAATACGAGTTTAACCTTAGGACAGTGGCAAGCTCTCGTGTTACTGATACACGGTTTTCCCCTAGGATTGTGAAGGAGTTTCGAGAAGCCAGAGAAAGCCTGGACTTCCTCCAAACCTTGGCCTTTTTTCATCTCTCCAGCTTTTGTTCATACAGTGTGGAGAGAATTGCTTTCTCCTGGAGTTCTCTGCTTCAGCCACCCCCTGTCTAAGCTAAGCCAGGAGGTGCTGTCTTTGAAGACTTGAGCCAGCTGTTCAAACCGTAAGTGCATTTTCCAGGAAAGAAAGGTAGGCGACGCTCTTGGTCAACATGCAGGACGAGTTTACCAGCTCAAGGAGACCTGGGCAAGTCATTTTCTCTGCCGCGGAGGGGCACAGATAATGAGAAGTAATGAAATTGGCAATCTTTTCTGCTCCTCTGGAATTGCAATTCTTTGGGGAGATAAACAAACTCTTCCCAGCCGTTTCCTCTGATGATATGAAGCTAAGGATGCTCTTGTGGAGAAACCTCCCCTAGGATACACTGGTGGAAGGTGAAGTTTGCCGGGGCCTTGCAGCTACGTCAAACGTACAGAGATGTTTGCCCTGTGCAGTCTGAATCCATTTTTTGTCGCAAGATTTTTAAATGAACTGAATGTCGGACGACCGAGATCACTACCTTTTTGTCTTCTTCCAGACCACGACACATGATCATTATCTGCCTGCGTAAGGGAACTCCCTCATGGTTGAGTGTGCTAGGTATAAATGCACACGTGTGTTTACCCCCAGTGTACATGTGCCGGTTCTCCTTGGTCCACACTCCTCCTCCTGCCCCCACAGAAATAGCCTTCCTAACGTACATCTGTCAAACCTGTGTGTGTAAAACGTGCATCACTGTTTTCAGCTACAGACGTACGTCTACAGGATGTATTTTTTGGTATGTGCTGTTGTACGATGAGCACAGTCGTTCTGTGTAATAGGTTACATCCTGTTTCTTGTTTTCACTCCACCCTGTACTGTTTGGATCTACGTGTGATGCAGTGTACACACACAGTGCTTGGCTTCTGACCTGCTCCTCCGTATGCACCCTCTGCACTCTACACAGCCCCCAGGGACGTCTGCGGTTCCTGGCCAGTACACACCACACCAGGATGAACCTTCTCGTACGTGGCTCCCAGAAGACCTGTTGTGAGAATTTGTTGGGGTAAATACTCAGAGTACAAATCTGGATCTTTTGATACTGAAGGTGATTAAACACTGCATATTTTTACATTGTTCTCATGTGGGTCTTTCTCTGGGACCCCAGTTGTCTATGTTTTTGCCCATAATCAAAACCGTGCTGTTTTGATTGCAATAGCTTTTGTGTATGCCTTAATGTCTGTTAGGGCAAGTCTTCCCCCTTTAGTATTTTTTGTCAGACTTTTGTCATTTCCATGGAAATGACAAAAAATTCAAGTTCTTCAATAAAAATTTTAGATTAGGCTCATCATGTTTCTAGAGAAATCCAACAGCAATATTGAATTTACAGATTAATTAGGAGAACTGACATCTTTATAATACTCAAATTGTATCATCACAAGAAAGAAATGTCTCTTCACATATTCAGATTACCTTCTATTTCCTTTAGGAGAATTTTACATTTTTCTCCATAGCCATTGTGCATTAAGATACTTGATCGTTTTTATTGCTATTGTGAATGGTATCTTATGTTTGATTATATACTCAAGCTGCTGGTGTAGAGAACTGCTTTCGATTTTTCTAAGTTTATCTCGTTTCCAGCAACCTTGGTGAACTCTTTCTAATTATAATGGTCTATTTATTCTATTGTTTTTTGTATGTAGATAATTGTTTCATATGCAAATGACCTACCTGTTTCATAGCAAAGGAAGAATAAAAGAAATGGTAAGTTTAAGGATTGGACTATTTGGGTATATGCTCTGTGAGTCTGCAAAAATAATATATACTGTTTTCTGGCCGTAGAGTTTTAACTAACTATAATATTTCAAGCTTCTTAGTTATATCACTCAAATCTTTATAATGGTATTTTTTGGCAGCTTCATTGAACTATTTCTTAGAAGAATCACAAACTACAATTGTTGGTAGATCTATTTCTCCGTAATATATGTTCACAATGATTTGGAATTCTTATAGTATTGTTTCTTATACAATCTAGTAAACCTGTTTGTCCTTTATGATATGTCTTAAAATCTGTTTTGTCCCATTTTATTACGCCATCATTCATTGGTTTATAACGGACATCCCTTATTTTCATGTTTTCTCTATCTTTCAAGCACAACTCTTCTGGGCAACAAATGACTGAATCTTACTTTGTAGCCTCCAACTTTTCATTGATGAGTATAGGATTTCTGAATTTTTATATTGATTTGTCTCTACCATCTTATGTCACATCTCCCACTTGCTATATCTTACCTTTGTTTCTATTGTCCTTTTCTGCTTTCTCTTGATAGATGAATTTTTTTTTTCTCCCCCAGCTGATGTAGATGTAACACATTCTATTTTTCTTCTGCTCATGATCACTCTTTCTTAAGATCCATATTCACTACTGATTTCTTAAACTTATTAGTGTGTAGATCTTTCCCCAATAGGGTACATGTTTAAGCAAGTTCTCATATCCCTTTAATCGCCCCACTGTCTCTCACTATTTGCAACTGTCTAGAATTTTAGTTCTGGGTTAAGATCTTGTTTGCCGTTTTCTTTTCTTATCCTGGTCTTATTAGACAACAGTAAATGTACCTAACAGGTGCCACCTCCCTTCATCTATATTTCTTACAGCCTTTTCCTGGAGCTGAGCAATTCCTCTCAGACTATTTTCAAACTGGACTTTTGTCTAGAAAATCTTGTGAAAACTAGCACGCCTGAAAATATTATCACACTCTCACATTTAACTGACAGTTTGATTAGATATAGAGTCTTTACATTCGAAGTTATTCTAAAATATTACTCCGACTGTATTAGTCTGCTCAAGGTGCCGTAACAAAATACCAGAGACGAGGTGGCTTAAAGAACAGAAATTCATCTCCTTGCGGCTCTGGGGGGGCAGAAGTCCCAGATCAGGGTGCCAGGCAATTCAGTTCCTGGTGAGAGCTCTCTTCCTGGCCTGCAGGTGGCTGCCTTCCCGCCGTGTCCTCCCATGGCCTTTCCTCCGTGAGTACAGTCAGAGATTGAGAGAGCAAGCTCTCTGCCATCTCTGCCTATAAGGGCACTAATCCCATCATGAGGGCTCCACTCTTGTGACCTGATGACCTCCCAAATACCATCACACAGAGGGTTAGGGCTTCAACATACGAAACCTGCAGAGGGACACAGACATTCAGTCATGACTGACTTCTTAAGAGTTAGGGTTGACGTTGAGAATTGCGCTGTCCGTTTGCGTCTGGTTCTTGGGAAGTCTACTGCTCTCTCCCTGGAACTTCTTGAATCCCCTTTGCTTTGCCACTTGACGTTTTTCCCTCTTAGTAGGCCTACGTGTGTGGTTTTTCTTGTTTATCATGTTGGGAACTGTCGCAGCCATCTCCATCAAAGATCTCTCATCTTTTTCTTTTTTTAATAATGGAAGATTCTCCTCACGATTTTTTTCAAACGATGCTTCCTCTCCATTTTTTACTCACACTTTCTGGGTCTGCTCTGTTTCTTGCTGATTATATTTCTATTCACCATGCTCCTGGCACTTCTATTGTAATTCCCTCCTTTTTAGCCTTCCCTAATGTTTCATGGGAGAGTCTTGAAACTTATCTTGCAGCTCACCCACGTGCTCTTCAGCTGCATTCGTCCTGCTACTCAGTCCCGCGCCTGTATGCTTTAACTATACTGTTTTCCATACTACATATTTCTACTTGGTTCATTTGTGTGACTTTTCATGATGTGCTTTATATTGCTACCCTCTTTCATTATCTCACTGAGTATAGTTATTATGTTTACATTCTGAGGCCATCTCTCTCTGCAATTCTGCTTCAGTGGGTATGTTTTTCCATTTGCTTTCTCTTTACAGCTTGTACTCTTTGAGTCTCTAGTCATTGCAGTCTAGGAGTGTGTGCTATTCCAAGTCAGGGCTCTCACCGGGAGGCGCTGTCGCCTCCCAGGAGACACGTGGCAATGTCTGGAGCTACTTACGGTTGTTACAACTGGGTGAAAGGAGATGCTACTGGCATCTAGTGGGTAGAGGCCAGGGATGCTACTCAATAATGCACAGGATGCCCCCGCCCAAGCCTCACAACAAACAAAAATCTGACCCCAAATGTCACTATTGCCGAGGCGGATAAACTCTGAGCTAGGAATCCCAGCTGCTCTGTGTGCTGGCGAGTGGCTGGGTCCTAAGGCAGAAAGCCCCTGGCAGCTCAGAAGCACTGTGGCCACTTCTTTTCCCTCAACAATACCAGACAATCCTCTGCCCAGGGTCTTCTCGAAGACTCTTGTCTAAATCTTGTCTCTGGAGGTTGAGGGGTTCACCACTGCTGGGGGTTTAGAAGGGGTGTGGGCTGAAGAGAAGATGCCCAAGGAGGGTAGGTCAGACCCAAGGAGACCCCTTTCATCAATTCTTCACCACAGTGGGGATTCTGTGCTGCCCTGGTATGATCACCCACCCCAGGAATATGACTGGCCTGGCTATTGAAATAGTTTCCTTGCAGCAAATGGGGCAGGCAAGGACTAAACACACACACACACACACACACACACACACACACACACACACACACACACAAAGCAATATCAGGGAGAGAGGTAAGAGTGGAAATTAATTCTTTCTGCCAATTCTCTCGCTGCCCCTTGGGCACCCTGGTTCTAGCTTAATGAAGCAACCTCCCACCTGTCACTCCCAAGAGAGATGCAATTCCACTTCCTACATCCTTCAGTCACCCCAGGTAGCTCTGTGGGGTTTTTTTATGGGGTGTTATCCCCTCTCTTCCAGCCTTCCCTTCTGCTTCCATAGCTGTCTATGGTTGTTCTTGACGTTTCATAAGAAACTCGCTACTTAAAAAATTACTAACTGTAGGTGCCTTGTGAAAACTATGGTATTGAAATATTTCTATAAATTACATTCTTCATTAACAGATGATACAATAGATTCTTATAAATAGGTTTTAATGATGTGGGATATATTTATGAGTTGTTATTTTCCCCTGCTTCAGATGCAAAATTATTTTTCTCTTGACTCTGACAGTTACCATACACATAAATATCTAAATGAGAAGAAAAACTAAATGTTCTTCCCCCTTTTCAGTTTCTACTGAATACTGTTTAACGTCACACGTCCTTCTTTTGTCTCAGGCAACAACAGAATCTCATTCCCAGCCACTAGTAACATTAATCAAAGCAAGTCTTTCATGACATTAAATAAATGAATTTTCCATTACACACGCAAGGACAATACAGATGATCTATAAAAACTAGGTATTTATCACAGTGATATATTCCTGTTATCACACCGCCATCATTTAGCCGTTGATTCAGGGAAAGGAGACTGCTTAGGATATCAAGGTAGCGTGATGGCAACGTAAAGGAAGAAGAAACATGGAAATTCAAAGATGGGTTTCATGGCCTACTCGCCTCTATTTTACTGTTAGAAATTACTTGCGGGGCTTACAGTCAAACTTAAAACTCAGACATTAATAACACTTTTTCACGAGGAAGCAGTTTTTCACATATATGGGTAATATACAATGCAAATATGCATTTCAGAAAAAAATTAAAAGTAAGCTTAAATACTCTTTCTTGAAATCAGGTGTGTATATATTCAAATGGCTACGGGAAAACTTACTTTATTTTTTTCCACCTAAATATCTATTTATCTACCTATCCATCTACCCACCAATCATTTATTTTGGTGGTTTGGTATATAATAATTTTCCATAAACTGCCAGTTAAGAACAACTGGTAAGGGCTTCCCTGGTGGCACAGTGGTTGAGAGTCCGCCTGGCGATGCAGGGGACACGGGTTCGTGCCCCAGTCCGGCAAGATCCCACGTGCCGCGGAGCGGCTGGGCCCGTGAGCCATGGCCGCTGAGCCTGTGCATCTGGAGCCTGTGCTCTGCAACGGGAGAGGCCACAACAGTGAGAGGCCTGTGTACCAAAAAAAAAAAAAAAAAAAAAAAAAACAACTGGTAAACTATAGCCAATTATTTATCAAACTCTAGAAATAATAACTGTGGATACAAATATTTTTACAACTTCCACTGTATCATAAGCACTGCTGAGGAGAAAAGAAACCCAAAGTTGATGAAAGTGCCACATAGATAATCTCAGAGTAAACGCAAGAGTGACCTGGATAGCTGTCAAGATTTTATTCAAATAAATGTAATGTAGTTCTACAAAGTATATTTTAGGACAAAAGCAAGTAAAGAAAGAATGCAAAATTTGTGCATTCTCCAGATAACACAAACACTAACCAAGATAAAACAACTGTCTCCTAATTCAGGTTTCCCATTCTGGTCCTCTGTCTCAGGGGCCAGCCAACCACTACTCTCAAGCTCAATCTGGCCCACCATTGTTTTTGTAAATAAAGTTTCACTGGAACACAAGTACATCCACTTGCTGGTAAACTGTCTATGGCTGCTTTCACACTGCAGGTGTCAGGGTTCAGGCCACCTGACCCACAAACCCTAAAACGTTTACTGTCTGGCCCTTTACAGAAAGCGCTTGCTTGCTGAACGCTGTCACAGGCAACAAATATACAAATGCACATGGAAGAGGCCGCCATGCTCTCCACTGCTCCGCCTCTAGTGGTGGTTGTAATGTTCTCCCTACCTCAGTAAGGCTGTCTTGGAGCCTTCCCTGCATCTCTGATATGATGAATCTTATTATCAAGTACTCTCTTTTGCAGTGGGCTGGCATGAACACTCTTCCCTGACACTGGAGCTACTTACAATAGCTTCCAAATGATCTTACACTTTCATTCTTGACTTATTCTAAAATTATGTGCAAAAATATTCCCTTTGTGTTAAGCTTGGACAAGCAGTGATTTATACATTTGTTGGAGAAATGAGAACCTTGATTAGAATCAATAATATCAAAATAAATATAAATAAATAAATAAATAAAAAGAATCAATAATATCAAATAGCTGCCATTAATTTAAAATGCTTCCAACAAAGCTTTATAGCAGAGTTTTGTAAAGGGATATGGTCTTAGTTTATTAGGGAAATGGGGTGAACGCATACTGAAAGGTATTGATATTTTTGTTTTTTTCCCAAGATACTGGTAGCATACGATTGATTTACAATATCATTAGTGTTGTTATGGTTCTAAGCATTTTCTTGTTTTTTTTTTTTTTTTTTTTTTTGCAGTATGCGGGCCTCTCACTGTTGTGGCCTCTCCCGTTGCGGAGCACAGGCTCCGGACACGCAGGCTCAGAGGCCGTGGCTCACGGGCCCAGCCGCTCTGGGGCATGTGGGATCCTTCCGGACCGGGGCACGAACCCCTATCCCCTGCATCGGCAGGCGGACTCTCAACCACTGCGCCACCAGGGAAGCCCCGGTTCTAAGCATTTTTTAATTGCCATTGTTACTTCTCCTGCAACCTACGAGTTACTTAGGACTGCATTTTTTAATTCCCAAGTGCATGGGGTTTTACTAACTATTTTTTTATTACTGATTTCCAATGTATTGCTTTGTGGTCATTCTCTATATTTGGGGTACAAGTTTTTGTATTTATATTATACCAGACTTCTTAATGTCATTACTTAAACCTTCTATCTGCTTTCTAATATTCTGTTACCTTGATCTATCAGTTTCTGATAAAAGCATGTTAGAATCTTAAACTGCTGATGAATGTGTTCATTTCTCTTAGCAATTCTGTCCCTTTTCTTTCTGGAGCTCAAGGTGCATACAATTTCATACTGTTATATCTTTTCGGTAGATTTGCCCTTTTGCGTTTATTATATACCACCTAATTTTACTAAAACAATCTCTATATTAAATTCTATAATGTGGGATATTAGTATTTCTAAACTTTCTTTTTATTAGTATTCTCCTTGATTTTGTTTACCCGTGTCATCTTTATATAGCTGGATTTTTAGTAGGTAAATCCATTTATACTGATGATAATTACTGATATACTGAGACATAGTCCCGCCATTTTAAATTGTATTTTCTATATTGCCATCCTTTTCCTTTCTTTTCTTTTCTCTCTCCTTCTACTTATTTTTTTTTTATTTTAACTTCATTTCCTTTTATTTCTTCTCAATTTTGGTTATTTATCTTATTTTATATTTATAGTGGTTATTTTCATTACATATACTATACGCTAATTTGTGTAATAAAATCTGAAGTTAGTAATTGAACGCTTGATCAAAACACTTCATTACTATCTTGTTACTGTTGCCAGAGCTTTTATTTTCAACGCACAATGCTATTTTTACATTTAGCATTTAATTAAATTAGTTGGTATTATTCCATCCATTTCTGTACACACTGTTGAGAACCCCAACTCTTCTCTCTTACCTTCTCACTTATCTTATTGAAGAACATCTTTGAATAGTTCTTAAAATGGTAGCTCTATAGTCTTTACATATAAAGTTTGCCTGTGAAAAAATGCCTGTCTTTGACGCTTACTCTTTTTTTTTTTTTTTGGCTGCATTGGGTCTTTGTTGCTGTGTGTGGGCTTTCTGTAGTTGCGGCCAGCGGGGGCTACTCTTCGCTGCGGTGCGTGGGCCTCTCGTTGCGGTGGCTTCTCTTGCTGCGGAGCACAGGCTCTAGGCACGCGGGCTTCAGGAGTTGTGGCATGCGGGCTCAGGAGTTGTGACTCACGGGCTCTAGAGCACAGGCTCAGTAGTCGTGGTGCACAGGCTTAGTCGCTCTGCGGCATATGGGATCTTCCCGGACCAGGGCCTGAACCCGTGTCCCCTGCATTAGCAGGCGGATTCTTAGCCACTGTGCCACCAGGGAGGTCCCCTGATGCTTACTTTTGAATGTGAAGATGGCAAGTGCTTTCCTTCTAACCTGGATTACTGTACAAGAGAAGTCCACTGTTAGCTGAATTGTCATTTCCTTGTAGGTTTCACCGTGGTACCTTGAGAATTTCTCTTCATTCTCAATGGTTTACAACTAACTATTAGATGCCATGGAACAGACTTACATTTGTTCACCTTTTCAGTTCATAGAGCGCATTTTTCATGTGAAGATTTTACTTCTGAATAATTCTGAATACTACTTCGTCTAACTCTATCCATTCTCCAGCCATTTGTCTCTTAAGAAATTCCTAATAAAATAATATTAAAGCATCTCAGTCTGGTCCTCAAATCTCACAGCTACAGGACTTCCCTGGTGGTGCAGTGGATGAGATTCCACACTCTCAGTGCAGGGGGCCCGGGTTCAATCCCTGGTCAGGAAACTAGATCTCACATGCATGCTGTAACTAAGAGTTCACATACTACAACTAAGAAGCCAGCGAGCTGCAACTAAGGAGCCTGCCTGCCGCAATTAAGACATGGTGCAACCAACTAAATAAATAGATATATTTTTTTAAAAGGTCACGAAAAAAAAATCTCACAGCTGCTCTTTTATATTTCTTTAAAAAAATATTTTTCCTGCTATCCTGTTTGTTCTAATGTTGTAACAACATCTAATTACCAATTTCTCTTTGAGTATGTGTAGTAAGAGTTTATCTCCAAAACAGGATTTGGGTTTTTTTTTTCAATACTGTTAAGTGCTCAATTTTTCTGTGATTTCTAATGTTTTATATCTATTTCTGCCTATCTTGATAACTTTCCTGTCCTTTTAGAAAGGATGCTGTTTACTCACTAAACCAGCTAAAATACATAAATTTTAAACTCAGACTGTTCTAGAATATTCTTTTCAAGTTAATTAACGTTTTAAATGTTGACTTTATTGATTGTAATCAATTCTGATAATGGGTTTATACACAGGTTTTGGAATTTTGGATTGTGGCTCATTTACAGTGTGGATTTCTGTATTTTCTCCTTTCTATTCCTTTCTCCTTCCCTGTTTCCCTTTCTCCCCTTTCCCTCCAGGCTTATGCCTGGTGTGTAATGATTTCATCGCTGGTTGAACTCTCAATCCCCCTATGATGGTTAATTTTACGCATCAACTTGACTGGACCACGGTGCCCAGACATTTAGTCAAACACTTCTCTGTATGTTTTAGTGAGGGTGTTTTAGGATGAGATTAAAGTTTTCATTGGTGGACTTTGAAAAAAGCAGACTGCCCTCCATAATGTGTGTGGGCCTCATCCAATCCGTTGAAGGCCTGCACAGAACAGACAGACTGGCCTCCCTTGAGCAAGGAGGAATTCTGCCAGCAGAAGACCTTCAGACTTAAAGCCAACGTCAGCTCTTCTCTGGATCTCCACCTGCTGGACTGCCTGCGGATTTGGGACTTGCCAGCCTGCATAAGCATGGGAGCCAATTCCTTATAATAAATCTCTCTCTCTCCCTCTTTCTCTCTATCTGTCTCTGTCTCTTTCTCTCTGTCTCTATACACACACACACAACTTTAACTGTTGGTTAAGTTTCTCTGGAGTGTAATGACTAACATACACACCCCAAGCCCTATCCAGATGAGATATAATGACGGCATTTCAGGGTCTCTGCTTTGTGAAAGAGAAATTCAGCTAGAACAGATCTTGTCCCTGAATGCCTGGATGACTTGGTCCAATCATTGGTCTTGAGGCTATACCTGTGTCCTTCAGCCCCTCTAAACCCACAGTTGGCTAAAAGTCATAGCCTCAGGCAGTGGTCAGTCTCTTCACTGGAGTAGGGAGGAGAATCTCACCTAAGCTCCTAACATGTCAAAGTGAACCTGGATCCATGAATACTGTGATGGGAAATTCACAAGCCACGTCTGCTGATGAATACCAAATATGGATACGTCTGCTTTCTTTCTATGATAATCAAGAATGGAAAAGAGTGATAACTTCTATGGAAAAAAAATTTATATATATATATTTTATTATTATTATTTTTGCAGTACGTGGGCCTCTCACTGTTGTGGCCTCTCCCGTTGCGGAGCACAGGCTCCAGATGTGCAGGCTCAGCGGCCATGGCTCACGGGCCCAGCCGCTCCGCGGCATGTGGGATCTTCCCGGACCGGGGCACGAACCCGTGTCCCCTGCATCAGCAGGTGGACTCTCAACCACTGCACCACCAGGGAAGGCCCTGAAAATATATTTTGAAAAATATATTTTGGAGAAAAGGAAATTCATCTATAAGACCCAGAAGAAGAACATTCTGATCTTTTTTTTTTTTTTTTTTTTTGGTATGAAAGAAGTTTTGTAATTGACTGACAACATCAATGGGCATCATCAAGTCATGGTTTCTACAAAAACAACTTGCCACATAGGTTGATGTTAAAAGACAATGTGATAGAAATAGACTTAGAGACAGAGAAAACAAACTTATGGTTACTGAGGGGGAAGTGGGGAGGGATAAGTTAGGAGTTTGGGATTAACAGATACACACTACTATATACAAAACAGATAAACAACAAGGACCTACTGTATAGCACAGGGAGCTATATTCAATATCTTGTAATAATGTGTAATGGAAAAGAATATGAAAAAGAACAGATATATGTACGTATAAATGAGTCACCTTGGGCTTCCCTGGTGGTGCAGTGGTTGGGAGTCCGCCTGCCGATGCAGGGGACACGGGTTTGAGCCCTCGTCTGGGAAGATCCCACGTGCCACACAGCAACTAAGCCCACGTGCCACAACTACTGAGCCCGTGTGCCACAACTACTGAGCCCATGTGCCACAACTACTGAGCCCACGTGCCACAACTACTGAAGCTCACGTGCCTAGAGCCTGTGCTCTACAACAAGAGAAGCCACTGCAATGAGAAGCCCATGCACCACCACGAAGAGTAGCCCCCACTCGCCACAACTAGAGAAAGCCTGTGCTCAGCAACAAAGACCCAATGCAGCCAAAAATTAAAAATAAATAAAATAAATTTATTAAAAAAAAATAAGTCACCTTGCTATACACCTGAAACTAAAACAACATTGTGAACCCACCATACTTCAATTAAAAAGGAAAAAAAATAAATTGAGAAAAAATAAATGACATACTTACATTTAAAAAAGATTGTGCTTCCCTGGTGGCACAGTGGTTAAGAATCCGCCTGCGAATGCAGGGGACACGGGTTCGAGCCCTGGTCCGGGAAGATCCCACATGCCACAGAGCAACTAAGCCCTTGCACCACAACTACTGAGCCTGCGCTCTAGAGCCCACGAGCCACAGCTCCCGAGCCCCAGAGCCAAAACTACTGAAGCCCGTGCACCTAGAGCCTGTGCTCCGCAACAAGAGAAGCCACTGCAATGAGAAGCCCACGCACCGCAACAAAGAGTAGCCCCCGCTCGCCGCAACTAGAGAAAGCCTGCATGCAGCAACAAAGACCCAACGCAGCCAAAAAACTTTTTTTAATAAAAAATAAAAATCAATAAAAAGATGATGTGGTAAGCTACAGGGAGACAGTGTTCTTGTAGAACGCCCCTCTACCTGGCTGCCTCTTGTCCCTCTTTCAGATCGCAGATTAAACATTTCTTTGCTTTTGCCTTGTTCAGACCTCACCCCTCCTCCCAATCACAACTACCAATAACTGGCTTAATTTCTCTTCCACTTGATCCTAAGACACCCAGGGTTTACCCCACTGGCACATTCTAGAGGGTATTGTTATAGCTCGCTTATTATCAGTGTCACTCATAATAACATGTAAATCTTTTAAGGGCTGAAACCTCTTCTGCCTTAGGAATAATTGAGTTGGCTGTGCCTAGACCCGAGATTTGCACATAATTAGCCCCCGATTAGTATTTCTTGGAGCCGACTGGCTTCTCTTCTTTCCGAATAGCCTTGCTATTCCTGAGCATTTACGGTCTAAGCACAAAGCTATTCCCATGAGACTGTATCCTTTACAACAAACATTTGATTCGCTGAGACACTGTCTTTTTTTGGTGCACGGCGACGCTGTTGTCTTTCTCTGCACACCCCTCAGCATTCTCCTAGGTGGGATTAGCTCCCCTCAGCCTTCCGTGCTGTTCTACCCCAGCCTACGGAGGTTGACTGTTTATGATTTTTCCCCTATACTTTCCTACAGAGGGTGACGCAAATCCAAGAAGACTTCCAGCTTAAAAAAAAGTCTTAGCCTTTTTGAATATTACGTGGCTCTGGAACAAATTAGAAATTTTACCAGCACTTAAGAAAAAGGCCATTTCATCTCAGTGGAACTCTGAACACATGATTACAGAAAAGCAAATTTAAAAAGTAAGCGCTCTGTGAAAACTTTTTTCACACATCCTCCACTCAGAACGTCAGCACAGGGCTCAGAGCAGGAGGGAGGGGTCTGACGTGACTGCAGAAAGGTTTGAACTGATCACAGCATCTGCCTCCTCATGGGCAGGAAGGGCCCAGAGAGCCTCTGTAGGAAGTGGAACCTCAAGGAGGCAAAATCATCGCTCTTACCTCAAACACATTAGGCCAGGCCATTACACAATAACTGAAATGAGTTCTAGGAGAAAGCTGCCCCACGCCCTCAGGTCTTCACCAATTAACCTTTGGAAAACTCTTCAAAACGCAAACTGTCATTTTAAAAGGCATTAGGGAGGATGATGTGATGCAGAACAGTCCTTACATAACCAGCACCTGAAAAGACACGTGGCATAAAAAAGGGAGAAACGGAGACTCAATTCCAGGCGAAAATTTCTTTTCTCCCTCAGCCTCAAATGTGTTGAGGTTCTTTGCTTTTTCAAAAGGGTGGGTGAGAGGGAAATAAAGGCATCATCACGTAGACATCCGAATATCTCAAGGAAAACAAGAGATTCTCAAAATAAATTGTAATAGGTACGTTTCAGTACTAAATTTGCAATGACTTATCAAATAACCCACAGGAGTACAGATTTGTGTTAACGTTCCTATAAGCATTCTGAGACCTAAGCCACAGAAGGAAGTTGCTTTCAAATATTTTATTATGAGGTTTCCATCTAAAGGGGACAAAGGCTAGTTGAAACAAGGATGGCATCAGCAGGGAAGGGGGATTAGGGGTTGGTGAATAAGAGAATAGTAAAAGCTTTAATGCAGCACTGATTTGCATTTTCTCAGTGCAATTCTCATTGGCCTCCTCTAAGTGGAAATTGCAGATCTTTGTTTTACCGAGTACAACTTGATTAAGCAAACCTAAGGCAAGTAGGACCCAGGGCCCTGGGAGGAGGGTATACAGAACTTCTCTCTTCCCCCATCTGCCTTGACAAACGGCAACCTTTCCAATGATCCCTGGTATCAGAGCCGTTGGCTGGTTTGCACACACACCAAAGAGTCCACAACATCATAGAGATAACATGAAAAAGTCCTTTTCTTTGGAGCCTCTAGCCAAAGTGAGGGGGTTCTGCTGGCAGGAAGAGGGCACCTTTTGAGCATGGGAGCACCTGGGCTGGTGCCCCAGGCTCATGACAGGACCTGAATGGTGACAGGGAATAGCCGGTTCTGGCGAAGCCACTGGCCAAACACAGGAGGCCTCCTCGCCTTGGGGACAGTGACAGGACAAGTGGGGATGAGGTGAAGGGCTGTGACTTGGTTTGGACTCTCTTCCCTGATCATAGAAAGTGAACCATGGGCACAAACGCACCCAGGGGCACGGGTGTCAGCGGCAGCCCCAAGGCGGCACACTGCTGCGGCCTCGTTTCTGTGAGGCATCTGGAAACATGCCTGACTTGTACGGCTTTTCCCTAAAGCCTGCGGAACATGTGACTTTCTTGCCTGAATGGTAAGCAATCAGCCTTCTCTGTGCTCATCTGAATACCACAGAGTCAGGGAATTGAGATCTCCATCTATTTACTCTTCCTTTTGTGGCTACCTAGTCACCCTCAACTAAAATAACAGCAAAAACAATGAGATACCACTGCCGAACAGCACCTATGCCCATGAATAGACAAAATCCCTTAGCACCTACTTAATGTTTGTCTGCAAATATTAGCTACCCCACCCTGGTTTAAGATGTCTGAGAAGGCTGAGCTCTGCTAACACAATTAATTCGCTCATTACATACATCTTCATCAGCAGGAGGAAGGTAAATTCCAGACCAGCCAGGGATGGCATTAAAAATTCCAAATGAGTGGGTTTTACGGCAATAAGCATTGAACGTTTTTAAGTGTTTTTCTCTTCCAATACTACCAACGTTATTTAATTCATAGTCAACGTGCTATTCTCTGTGCCCACGTCAACAATACTAACCTTTTAAAATCCCTTAACATAAACATATTATAGCTCTGGTTGAGGGTTTCGCCATTTGCAGCTGAGTTTCTGGCCGTAGTTACAGGCTGTTACCTTGCAAACCCAGAGATGTGTAAATGTCCTCTGTCCACTGAACGCTGTAAAGTTGTGGTCTCCCTAGCCCTTCTTCTCTCCCCCACCCCCTTAATCTCCCCTTAAAATGCCTGTTGCTGTCTGTACTCCAGAATTTGCACTTTGGGTCCTTGTGCAGAGGTCTGTGCTTCTCCCTGTGTGTGGAGGACACAGTTTCTATGCGTTAAGAGTTTACCCGCCCCCTCACCCATCTCTAATGCCGCCTCCTCCACGTAGGTTTCTCTGATATGCCAACCCCCAGGATTCTTTACAAGTCCTCCCAAGGACGCTTGTCACCTTCTCCTTGACATCTATCTCTCTGTACTGAAACCTGATTCCTCCAGTTCTCCTTAAAAGCAGGGAATGAGACTTCCTTGTGATTCTAAACTCATTTCTTGCCGCGGCTGAAATAGGCATTCAATCACAAAGCGTTGCATCCTGATTACTGACTTGCCCTGCCAAAGCAGGAGTGCCTCTGGGGAGTATGATCTATGTACCTTCGAGGGCAGAATGTGAGGTCATTCTTCGGCACTACAAACCAGAAATTCCGCGGAGAGAAATAAGTTATTTTTCACTGAGCATCAGAGCCTCCAAATGCCAACTGTCGTGGGAAAGATAATGTGCTGTTATCTGCACATGCTGTTTATCCGATGGTTTTCCTGGGACAAAAAGAGATGGGGAAGACCAAGCAAGGACTGGCTCTTACAAGGGAAGAGAGATCAAAAAGAAATAGGTCAGAAATGAAGGTGGAAGGGTCCAAACCAAAGAGAAGTGACTCCTGCCACACTTTTTCCCAGGCCCGGCTCTGCAGGTGACAGGAGCATTCTCAGAAGGTTACCGCCTTGAGGTCATTCCGTGCCTCTTCTCACCAGCCACTGCACACGTGTCCTCCTGAGAGTGCCCTAACATGGGGCGCTATGATACCGCCTGTCTATAGGCTGTGGTCTCTGTACTGGGTTGGTCACCTCTGCAAAATTTGGGTATTCTTTAGCCTTTTGTTTCAATGGGAGACCTCCAGGAGTGTATTCGGTTTCAGTTACTAAATTTGTTCTTCCTTCCTTCTAAATTGGATTTCCAGACCCACTGTAACTAGGCCGAGAATCCATTCCACCTTAACTGTCCATATGGTCATGAAGATAATTTGGACGTAAAATAACTACATGTTTTAGGCATGGTGGTTGGGGGGCGGGGAATGAATAAAACAACCCAAACTCTATCTTGGGCTAAATTTCTCAAAGAGCCGAGTGGGTTTGTTTATAATACAGGTGCATCAAAGACAGACAAACACATGCTGATGCACCAGAAAAAAGGCAGGGGCAGGCACAAACAGTATGTACAAACGGCCAGCGAAATGGACAATTATCCAATATGTTTGCACAAAGAAGGAGCAGATTATCTAAGCTACTGTGGGTTTTTCCTGCCGAGCAGATGCAAATAGCATACTTTAAAATCTTCCACTGTGTCTCTCCATTCACGGGAGGCTCTGATTTAATAGCTGTAATGAGAGATGGAAGCTCCTCAAAGTTCAGTGACTCATTTCACTTTTGGACAATTCGGGCAAAGAGAAATAATTCTATAAAATGATCTCAGCTGCAGGCATGGCAGAAGCGAGCCCATCTACATAAGGTGCATAACAGAGTCACCTTAAAGTAATTAAACGTTACAGAGAAACACAACCTAAGTGCAGACTTAACACCTTTTTCTAGCTCCAATGCTGGGGAAGGAACACAGGCATCCTGGGCAGGGCAGGCTCTCAGTGCGTAAAAGGTGAGACCTGTTTGGCAATGACTCTCCTTCCAAAGCAAGGGAATCACAGCTTGAGGCTTTGCAGCTTGGTTCCCTAGTAAACCTCTCTCTGCCCACCGTGCAACTACTCGCATCTTCCTTTTCTCATTTATCACATGGAAATAATAATACCAGTGACAGGGATCTTGTAGAGAGAAAAATTAAAAGACATAATAAATGAAAAGATCTTTGAAAAACTAACACTAGAAATAAAGCACCTTTTTTTTAAACATCTTTATGGGAGTATAATTGCTTTACAATGGTGTGTTAGTTTCTGCTTTATAACAAAGTGGATCCGTTATACATATACATATGTCCCCACATCTCTTCCCTCTTGCATCTCCCTCCCTCCCTCCCTCCCTTATCCCACCCCTCTAGGTGGTCACAAAGCACCGAGCTGACCTCCCTGTGCTATGCGGCTGCTTCCCACTAGCTGTCTGTTTTACATTTGGTAGTGTATATATGTCAGTGCCACTCTCTCACTTTGTCCCAGCTTACCCTTCCCCCTCCCCGTGTCCTCAAGTCCATTCTCTACGACGTCTGAGTCTTTATTCCTGTCCTGTTCCTAGGTTCTTCAGAACCTTTTTGTTTTTTCTTAGATTCCATATATATGTGTTAGCCTACGGTATTTGTTTTTCTCTTTCTGACTGACTTCACTCTGTATGACAGAGTCTAGGTCCATCCACCTCATTACAAATAGCTCAATTTTTTTTTTCTTTTTATGGCTGAGTAATATTCCGTTGCACACATGTGCCACATCTTCTTTATCCATTCATCTCTCGATGGACACTCAGGTTGCTTCCACGTCCTGAAAGCACCTTATTTTGAGGCAAGTTGCTGTTTATCCACAATTTGCTTTCGCACATGACAGCTGTTCGAGTAACACCAGGTGCTTCTAGCGGTGACCCCTAACCTCCTGGTTGCTGAATGCAGGGGATTCTGTATAGTCCTCATCCATCTCGCCTCTACAGCTTTCTCATGGATTTTATTAGCCCTTGTCTGAAAAACCTCTCTTGGTTCAACTTGTACTCTGTTGCTTCCTTCCAATTCAAATCCAAATTACAACTGCACGCAGCGTCTCGCAGGGGCTTGTTGCCCAGGAGTGCTGTCCCTGGCTCGGTTCCTCTGCCCGCATTTGTCCCTGCCTCCAGATCTTGACCTCCATCACCTCTGAACCCCAAACTATATGTCAACAACCTTCTGGGTGTCTCCACCTGAAGCCCCTGTCCTCAGAGTCTCCGTAAAACCCAACAATCACGTCTCCAGCCCCTGCCCCTACAGGCCTCCCTGTTAGACTCCACAGTCCCTTATTTGTCATTAGCTACAAAGAACCACCATTGTTCACCCTTTCTCTTCATCCCCTGCTCTCAATAAGCTGGTCCCAAGTCACCTCAGTTTGTCTTGGACGTGTTTGTTGAATCATTCACCTCAGCCACATACAAAGAAGATTCTTTACATACCTTCATCAAATTATTGCAAATAACCACTCTGTTGATTTCCTTGACCTCCAGACTTTACTCTTTCCAATCCACCTTCCCCACAGTTGCAAACTGATCTTTCTAAAGCTGAAATCTAGTCGGCAGTACTTCACACCATCCCTTCCCCACACCAGCCGCCTCCTGGAGAAGCCAGCGGTACTTCGTGCCCCCTGCGGACCTCCCACGGCCTTGGTGTAACTGACTGACAGAGAGCTTCCGCTCTAGAATCTATCACCACATTCGCAGCGAGGTCCCACGGGCTGCTCCCCGCCAGCGATTAAGCATGATGGAAACGCTAACCCAGAGCCATTTCTGGGAGACGTGAGACTCCTGTGTTGGCTGTAGGACGCCCCTGGCTCAGCTGAACCCTCCTGAGAGCTCACAGCTGGCCAGGATTCTTCTAGCCAACCTGCTCTCTCCTTCATTTCAGGTCAGACTTTACTTACTGTGCTCAGAGTCCTCTTCCAGCCTTCTCCAGCTCCTTTCTCACTTCCCTTCACACAGGTATTTTCCCTAATAAGACCCTTGAGAGTTTAACGCTGCCTTTATGTCTACTTCTCAGGACACTCGGACTAACACACATCACAAATATTTATATTTCTGCTTTGCGAACTCCCATTTGTACCATGGACTGACGACGCGCGTTTTTACACGTTTCAGTTCCCTCTGTCGTTACCACCGATCTCTTCTGGATCAGTGTTTGCTCACAGATATAGGGCATCCCTTTCTTTTAGCTAAATTAGGTGCCTCTCCTTGGTAATTACCTATCATACCACGCACTGTTCTCTATTCCCTATTGTAATTGTGTGTTTGCCATCTACTTCCACCATCAGGACGTGAGCTTTTCAAAGGCAACGGTCACATGCATAGTCTATACCTAAAGTCTAGTACAAGGTATCACCACACATTCAGTGGCTGGCACTGTCTCCCATTCAGATTTCCTCCGGTTTGCTACCGCCATAGAAGAAACCTTCCAAAACTTAGTGGCTTGAGACAGCAACTACTGTATTTTATGCACGATTCTATGTGTCAGGAATTCAAGCAGAGATCAGAGGATACGTCCTGTCTCTGTTCTGTGATGCCTGGGGCTTCAGCTGGGGTCAGAGGTGCGGGCTCTTGGTTCTTCTCCATGTAGTATCTATTAGGGCTGCAGTGGCTCCTTTACTTGCGTGCCTAGTGCCTGGGTTGAGATGGCTTAAATACCTGGGGCTGACCAGCACATATATATATCTCCTTGCAGCTACCTGGGGTTTCTTCAGAGCATGTTAGCCTCAGAACAGTCAAACTTCCTACACGAGTGCCTTACAGAGGAAGCAAAAACAGAGCTCCAGGTGGAAGCTGCAGAGAGTCTTCTAACCAAGTCTCAGAAGTCCTTGAATGTCCCTGCCGCTGTATTCTACTGATCAAAGGGGCACACGCCAGCCCACATTCAAGGGGACAGTGGTACAGACACCTTCTCTTTTTTTTTTTTTTTTTGCGGAACGCGGGCCTCTCACTGTCGTGGCCTCTCCCGCTGCGGAGCACAGGCTCCGGACGCGCAGGCTCAGCGGCCACGGCTCACGGGCCCAGCCGCTCCGCGGCATGGGGGATCTTCCCGGACCGGGGCACGCACCCGCGTCCCCTGCATCGGCAGGCGGACTCTCAACCACTGTGTCACCAGGGAAGTCCGAGACACCTTCTCTTAACGGGGAGATGCCATGCATACACACGGACAGCAAAATTGATGGTGGTCACGTGGAAGACAAGCTCCCTCAAGATTCCATCTTAAAGGACACATTCGGAAAGACCTCCTTTCTGAGACGTCCCATCGAAACTGCACAGTCCCCACTAGTGATTCTGTCACCGTGTCTATTCCCTTCAACACAGTTATCAGTCTGAGATTTCTTGTCTGTATGTCTAATTGTTCACTGACTACCCTTCTGCTAGAATATAAGCCCCATAGAGACAAGCTCACACCATTGTATTCCGAGCTCCAGACACAGGGCATGGAGTGGAATAGATGCTAGTTTTTAAGCGTGCAAACTAGAGAGAGACTCTCTCCTTTAACAGATCCATAGGTATTAATTTTGCCTCCCAAATTAGACAAAGTTTCTATATGACGAGACTATGCCTTTTCGAACCCCTCTCAGTGCCAAAGACAATACAGGGCTCACATAGTGTCAATAAACCTTTGATGGATAATAATAACAATCTTGGTCCTCACTCAGAAGGTCACTGGAGGCCCATTTTTCAAGTATTTTTGGTGGCAACCATCTTATATCAGAAAGGCCACTGGAGAAGACCACAGGTGCTAAAACTCACACCCCTCATCCTTGTTCCTTCCGCTTTGTAACGAAGGGCCACGTAGCAGAAAGTTTCCTGCCATGGGAGTTGACCTCCCTAAGGTCCAGCTGGAGAAGGGAAGAGTGAAAAGGCAAAGGGCAGTCAACCCTGCACAAGTCACTGGTCTCCTCTGAGCCAATCATCTCTTCTCTAAAATGTAGCTCTTGAACCCAGAGAGCTGTATTAACTGAGATAATCCATATAAAGAACTTGTGGCCAAGTCTAGCGGATGTGGAGGTGGATGTTCAGTGTATGATGTTTTCCTAGCTGCTAATGCCTGTGGTTACAAAGTGGCAGTGTACCTAATTCTTCAAGTCTACACTTTATGTATTAGACATGCTTTACGTCTAAGGGAATTGATAACTTTTGTCTTTTATTTTCAGACAAAGAGGAAATGAAAGGACGTGGGAAAGGACCACAGGAAACACAGTGCTCCAATTCCATGTGAAACAGCAGAAGTGAAAAATGCTTCCATTTAGATGCTTTGAGTTGGCTTGAAAGTGATTCATAATTGGCCCTGGGAGACAGTACAGTCATACTCTTATCAGTACAGTAAGGCCATCAAAACAAGGCAGGGCTGACCTCTGTTAATTTTCTAAACTACACGGACGAAAAAATGTTATAGAGAAAGAATTGGTATTTGTAAGCAAGCTAATACATCATAAACACTGACAATATTATAGTTCTGGGAACCATGAAGACAAATAAAAAATAGATACCAAGACTTAATGCAAGTAAATAACGCTGCTCTCACTGGCCTTTCAGAAGAACATTAACAAAGATGCTTCCAATACCCATAACCTCTAGTTGCGTGTACTGAAGGGAGATGATCTCGTTTATAAATCACACACGTCACTGGCTTATTCTGCTTTTCTTCCTCCTGCTACCAAGCTTTTGATCCGGTCACCAAATAATGAAAAGTTGTCCCAAAGAGGAACCAGAGGACAGGAGAATTATAAAATAAAAGTAGTTCCTTTTCACATGCAGGATTCTCTTGCCAATGTGTGGATAGCTAGAAGAGAGGTGAAATATGTCTGAGACCATATGTATGTAGATTACACTGAGCTATGCTTTCACTCACCTCTCTGTAGTGAGAGTTGCAAGTTATGTTGTTGCCAATAAAACGCGGGGTATCAAGAAGGTGGAGCCCACGTGAAGGAAAATTACATACCTGAAGAAAAGGAAAGAGGGGACACTCGGATGATTTGCGGGGGCAGAGCGTACAAGGCATGGAACTTGGTGTAAAATCATACTATTATTTTAAAGTATCCCTTTAGTTAGATAATTCAAGTGTATAATTTTTTTATTGCATTGAAACTACACAAAGGCCAATTTTTCAGTTTAGGTAATACTATAGACAGCGGGTCAGCAAACTTCTTCTCTTAAGGGCTTAAGAGTAAATATTTTCCTCTGCTATTGCAGCATAAAAGCAACCATAGATGATATGTCAGTAAATGGGTGAGGCCATATTCTAATAAGATTTTAGTTAAAAGAACAGATGGGGGCTTCCCTGGTGGCGCCGTGGTTAAGAATCCACCTGCCAATGCAGGGAACACGGGTTCGAGCCCTGGTCCAGGGAGATCCCACGTGCCGCGGAGAAACTAAGCCCCTGCGCCACAACAACTGAGCCTGCGCTCTAGAGCCCGCGAGCCACAACTACTGAAGCCCGTGCACCTAGAGCCCGTGCTCTGCAACGAGAGGCCGCCACGATGAGAAGCCCGCGCACCGCAACGAAAAGGGCCCCCACTTGCTGAAACTAAAAGAAAGCTCGAGTGCAGCAACAAAGACACGATGCGGCCATACATAAATAAGTTTATTTAAAAAACAAAAACAAAAAAAAAGATGGTGGGCCAAATGCGGCCCATTTGTGGTTATTTGCTGACCCCCGTAATAGAACATCATAAATCCAAAATAGAGACAGCTCTAGAAGTGAAAAAAATAAACTAAAATGCATGTGCACAGCCTCAGAAAAAGTCACTCAAACGAAGTGTTAAGTTTGGCTGTATTTTTTAGTAGCTACCCGAGACAGACAACTGTGTCCTGCTGTCCCTACCCGAGACAGACAACTGTGTCCTGCTGTCCCTTCATAGTCACCCCCAATCCCTAACCCCTGGCAACCACTGATCTGTTCTCCATCACCATAGCTTGTCTTTCTGAGAATGTCAAATAAATGGAATCATACAGCATGTAATTCTTTGAAACTGGCTTTCTCCCTCATGCAGGACTATGTCTTTAAAATTCATGCAAATTGTTTCACATACCAACAGTTTGTTTCATTTTATCGCTGAGTAGTAAACAATCATATCCAAATAGCTTTTTCTTTTTTAATCCATTTACCTGTTAAAGGATATCTGGGCTGTCTCTAGCTTTTGACTAACACAAATAAAGCTTCCGTGAACATTCGTCCAGAGAATTTTATGGAAATGTAAGTTTTCACTTCTCTAGGGTAGATACCAAGGAGTGGTATTGCTGTGTTGTATGGTAAAGGTACATTTTACTTTATACAAAACTGCCAATCCTTTATCCACTATAGAGGTTTTCTAATCATTGCACTTATTATTTTTCCATATTGGGAAGTTACATCCAGCCAGGGAAGCTCGCATACATACCGGCTGAGCTACCTTTTCGAGCAAGCCCATCAGGCTCTAACACTGTCCCCTACTTTTAAAACTGGGGATGACCATGGTTCTTTTTTCACATGGTTCACGTAAGTTAATGAGATGTTGGTGCTAAAGCATTTAGGCCAGAGCCCACACTAGGGGCTCTCAACCAGGGCAATCCCATCTTCAGGGACCTTGGCACCGCCTAGAGATATTTTCAGTTGTCACAACTGAGGGAGGTCCTATTGGCAGCTGAAGGGTAGAGACCACAGACGCTGCTAAACATCCTACAGTGCACAGGATGGCCCCTCCAACAAAGAATTATCCAGGCCCAAATGATTTCAAGGTTGAGAAACCCTGGTCTACATACAGAAAATACTCAACAAACACCTATATCATCATCATTACCGTCATCATCATCTTTAGAAAGGATATTGATTCAAACTCAGCATATTCCTCAAGTGACTCAAACATTCAAGGCAAGTAAACCCCTCGAAAAGAGTAATTCTGTATTATCCTAAAATCAAGGAAGTGAATATGTACGTAATCAAAATAAATCCTCACTGATTTTTTTTCTTAAAATTTCTTGAGAAAATGTTAATGTCCAGAGATCTTCTGAAGCTCCTCTTCTGAAAACCCTGCTATTTCTAGAGTACTCGCATGATTAGCATCCATGCTAAAAATAATAAAAAAGCAAATATTTCCACATTTTTCACCACACAAAAAAATTATCTTTCGGAATCTTAAAATACACCGTAAATGGTGCTAATCATCCATCGAAATCAGTTCAGCTCAGACAGACTTCCTTACAGACAGACAGAGAGTGAGAGGATTTACTATAGATTTAACCTAGGGTGAAGCTGGGATAACAAAAGGAAGTAGATGTGAACAAGTGGAGTGCAACACTGTGTAACTCCATTTTAGCCTGAGCAGCAGGTTGCCTGACTCAGCTGTGTGACTCTGGGCCTCCTAGACCTGTGGTCTCCTCGTCTGCAAACGGACCCAATGCACCAGCAAGGCCCCTTCCAGGCCAAATGTGCTTTGGGGAGGTTCCATCGCCAGTCGCTGGCAGGACAGCCCTTGGGAAGGGGCTGGGGAGAGGCTTCCAGCCACACCTCCACTTCTCCTGCAAGTCCCAAAGCAGCCTCGAGCAGCAAACCATCTCAGGGTTCGGCCAACCTGGGCCGACCAGGTACATCAGGTGAGCAGAGGCATGGCAGAGTGCGGCCAACCTGGGCCGCCAGGTCAATCAGGTGAGCGGAGGCGTGGCAGAGTGGTGAGTTTGTTTATTTCATGTTTTAAACACATGGAGAATTTATTCAGAGTGCATCGAGCAGCCTTTGCAAGAACGTCAACATGATTTTATCTGCATGTATTTATTTTTTCCTGTTTTGCTGTTTGCGACAGCTTTATTAAGATGTAATTCGCATATCCATAAATGTCACTCATTGAAAGTGTACAATTCAGTGGTTTTTAGCGCTTTCATAGAGTTGTGCAGCCATCACCACAATCAACTGGAAAGCACTTCACCACCAGAAATAAACCCCGTACTCCCCCTAGTTGGCCCATACCCCCTGACACCAAGTTTAGTTCCGTGAATAACCGGTCAAAGTAAATTTCACAAACCCTTCAAAAGCTGCTCTCTACCGATTTTTCCTTTTGAACATCATTGACCATTTTTTTCTTCTGGTTTCTGACTGGCAACATTTATTGCAAGGTGAGGACTAAAGGTGAGGAAAGTAACCGGCCTCCAGTACAAAAGTCATCAAGAAAACTGATACTGTGGGGCTTCCCTGGTGGCGCGGTGGTTGAGAATCTGCCTGCCGATGCAGGGAACACAGGTTCGAGCCCTGGACTGGGAGGATCCCACAGGCTGCGGAGCAACTAGGCCAGTGAGCCACAGCTAGTGAGCCTACGCGTCTGGAGCCTGTGCTCCGCAACGGGAGAGGCCCGGGCACCGCGATGAAGAGTGGCCCCCGCTAGAGAAAGCCCTCGCACAGAAACAAAGACCCAACACAGCGCAAAATAAATAAATAAATACTTTTTAAAAAAAGAAAATTGATACTGTAATGCAATATTTAAAACATTTAAATGAACACAAAAGCTCTTGAATTGTAAGCCAGAATCCCTTAATCCTTTCTGTGATAAAATGTGATTTACAAAAACACAGGTGGCCAGCCCACGGGCCATAGTTTACCAACTTGATGTCTGAAAATACCGCATTATAATGTGATGTATCTTGATTCATAAAGGGCTTTTTGGGGCGGGGCGGGGGGGGCGGTAAATTTTGTGCTTTAGATAAATACCTGGCTCTCCCCACCCGTGTCCCAGCCCAGATATTGTTTTCATTTTCTCCCCTTCATTTCGCCCTTTCCTTTATAGACTAGTGTAAACACGAAAACAATTTTTGAAAGGCTGATAGAAGGAAGGAAATTAGATGATTCACAAACTGGGTTGGCAGCCTGGGAAGAATGGAGGGCTTCACGGTAAACAGCTGGAAGAACTCAGCTCTAGGAACGACAAGGAAGCACACAGAGTTTCTGCAGCAACGACGCCCTACAGGGGCACGTTACCGAAACTCAGGGTGCACAATGAATTTACTAAAACGACCTTAGGGAAAAGGTGAGTCGAAGGATAGTGAAACTTGCTGATGCTAATTTATTAAGTTAGTAAACAATACGAAGGGACATAAAACGCAGAGTCATCTAATAGGGCCCTGGAAGTGAGCCACCTGATAAAATGTAACCCAGAAGGGAATAATTTCAGGAATAAAACCCAGAGGTACTCAGGAAAAACAGCCAATGATCAATGGCCCTAAGAAGCCATTGGTTTGGTAAGATGCGAAGTAGAAAGGTCTTTGCCTACGTTAGTGAAAGGATATGGAAAAATTCAAAGAGACTCCAGACTGTGCATTCAGTGCCTAACGAACTCCCTCCTTACATGATGAGTCCACCACCACCATAACCCCCTACAGTGGGTGCTTTTGTAAAAATTCTCGTACTTTTGATTAAGGAGCCCAAGGTGGGGAGACAGATGTCCTGAACACAGCCATGTTTTTAAAAAAAACAACAGGTTCAGTGAGGTCCATTCCGTTCAACGATAGGGGCTCTGAAAGACGCACACAGACGAAACGTCACATTTGGGTCCTGAGACTCAGGGGGGCAGAGGAACAATGAGGATTATTTTATCACACGGAGGAGGTTTCCGCAGAGAAAAGAGCAGTGGTAAACTGGGATCTCGCACGCTCACTGGCGATGAGACGAAAGAATCAGAGGATGAGGCGCGAGCATTGGGACGCAGAGGAAAAGGAAATCTTCCGGCCCAAGGCCCGATCAGCGGGAGGTGCCCACGTCGCCGGGGGCTCGGGGTTGTGCCGGCGGGGACGTGGGTGGGTACAGTCAGCGCAGCCGGAGAGCAGCATGGGGGCGGGGCTCCTCCCAGCTCCGAGGCGGACCGCCTCAGGATGCGCACACGGCTCCCCTGGAAGGAGGACGGGCTGGACCCACTTCACGTGCCTATCTGTGTGGGTTTTGTCTGCGCCCAGCTGCCCTTTCTACTCTTTGCTGCCCCACCTATGCTCTGCGAGTCTGACCTCCCCGGGCTGCATCTGCGGGGTTCCTGCGCCTCCGGTTTCTAGTTCAGGAATGGGCAGCCCCGGGACAGGAAGAGGGAGAGCACCCCTGAGGCTGACCGGTGAGCATTTACAGCACAATGGAGAGCCCCCAGAATGACCGGGGGAGCGCCTGAGACCTGGTCCACACCCGCGGTCAGCCCCTGAGGCTCCTGCCTTCTGTGCTTTGGGGCAGCAGCAAGACCATGCCAGCTTTATTAGCACACAGGCTGAGACTGGCAACATCTGGGTTACACCCGTCATGTCTCCACGGAGACAGTGTAGCTATGTCCATTTTACAGATGAGGATCCTATGATGAAGTACAGCCCTTTCATGACAAGCCATGGATGGTCTCCTTCCCTTTCAGGGTTCTGGTGTTGGTTATTGTGGTAAGATACATGTAAAATACGCCACGTTAACCATTCTTAAGCGTACAGGTCAGTGGCGATATTCATTCACGCTATTTTTCAACCATCCCCCCCCCCCATCCACGTCTAGAACTTCTTCACCTTTCCAAACTGAAACTCTGTGCCCGTTAAACACTAACCCTGCAACCCTCCTCCCCCAGCCCCTGGTAACCACCCTTCTACTTTGTGCCTCCGTGAAGCTGACGACACAAAGTACTTCGCAGAAGCGCAGTCACACGGTAGTTGTCCCCACGTGTCTGGCTTATTCACTGACTGTAACGTCCTCGAGGTTCATCCACGTTACAGCAGGTGTCAGAACTTCTGAGGCTGACTACACTCCATTACGTGTATGTATCACATCTTATCCATTCGTCCACCGATGGACATTTGGGTTAAATCCACGTTTCGGTTATTGTGAATAGTGCTGCCATGAACATCATTAATATACAATATCTGAGTCCCAGTTTTCAACTCTGTGGGATAAGAACTTAGCATTGCTGGGCCACATGGTAATCCTGTGTTGAGTTTTTGAGGCTCTCCATTTGAGTTTTGTTCTTTTACTCAACAACAAAAAATAAAAGGTTAAAACCCTTGACCAACATATCCATTATGATGTAATTTTAATAAATAGATACTAAACCTGCAAGAACTTCCAGTGAAACCATTTACAGAGCTTTAAAAAAAAAATACATAGCACTTAGGGAGGGTAATAATCCAATTCCTGGCACCTGGCTGATTACATAACTGTTGTCAATGCAGTCATGTGACAACAGATACATCACCAGTCTTTTGAAACTGAAGTCGTTTCAGAAACATCTTGTTAAACTTTATTTCTGGTGAAGGAGTCGGTTTTATACTACTATTTTTAGGGATATAATTGTGTGGGAAAAAAAATCCTTATTTTGAAAATGAAAAGCCCTGCCACACCTACACACAGAGACAAGATGGGAGAGAGACTAACCTCCATCATTCCTGCGATCTTTTAGCCCACACCTGCACTAAAATAACCTCTGCCCTACCCCATTCCAGAGCTTCTCTATAAGGCTTTTCGCCCTCATTAAATCTAATAAAACAGCAGGGATAACTGTGCTTCTGCCTCACAAATAAGAAGGACGTCACTTATCATCTGGCAAGACAGGTGCAGGATCACCCAGGCGGCGATTCCTACTCGAAGCAGGGGGGGTCACACCGAAATGTCACCTGCACACCCCGTCCAGCAGCCACGTCGGTGTGGAGATGCGTCTTGAAAAGAGAGGATAACGCTGGGAGCGCACAGCCTGTCTGATGCTTCGTCAAGACTGACACATCAACTCCAGGAAACTCGGCGCTCCTCCCGCAAACATCTACTCTAAAGTCCACTCTGGTGTTCAGATCTCCATGACGGCAGGGGCCCTGGGGAGGCCGACGCACTGGTCTGAATGTGTTTAGAAGCAGGGTTTAACTAACACCAAGACTATCCAATCTGGAAGTCCCATCGGACACACTGCCCTGGACCCAGCCTGTAATCAGATGACTTCCAAGACAAAAACACATGGCAGCTCTTTTTGAAACACAGCCAAATCCACTGCACCAAACCCAATTCTGGTTCAAACATCATATGAAAAAACTTATGCTTAATTTTTAATTTTAGGGGAAACTTGCTGACCATTTTTAGAAAGTTTTTTTTAGAAATCTTCTCTCCTTAAGAAGTGGAGGATGATTTTTAGACACACTTACTCAATGGTTCTGAGGTTTTAAGATGTCAGAAGTCACCTGCTTGCTATGTGCTGGTTGAAAATGAAGATTCCCAAGCCCCACCTCCGGAAGGCTCTGAGCACTAGGAATCTGCATTTGTAATGCTGATGGAGCTGGTGTGTTGGTTTACCATCACCAATGACCACAAACGGGATGGTTTAAAACGTGAGTTCATCCTTTGACAGTTCCGGAGGTCAGAAGTCTGACCAGAGCCTCACGGGGCGGGGGCTAAATTCCAGGTGTGGGCAGGGCAGTGTTCCTTCTGGAGGCCCCAGGGGAGAATGTGTTTCTTTGCTCTTCAACTAGATTTTAGAGGCTCTGCTATGCCCTAGCTGATTGTTCTCCCCGCTCCATCTCCAAAGCAGGCAACGCTGTGGCTCTCTGACCTTGCTTCCATGGGTACAGGAGATAGATACATATCCTACCTCAGCTAGGATAGGCTGTCTCTCACCCCGCGCCCCTCTTACACTCCTCTTCTGTAGTCAGATCTCTCGTCCGCCTTCCTCCTCCTATACGGATCCTTGTGATGACATCGGACCCACCCTAGATAATCCAGGATTGTCTCTTCATCTCAAGTTCCCTAAGCTTAATCTGCAAAGTCCCTCGTGCCCTGTAAAGCTGTATATTCACAGGCTCCCGGGATTAGGGTGTGGATATCTTTTATGGGGAGAGACTTGGCATTATTCTGCCTACCACAAGTGATCGGCAGACCAGACTTGGAAGAAAAACCGCAAGGAGTGGTGTTTCCTCCATTTCTCTAGTGACCCCCGACAGTCGCAAGCCAGTGCTCCTCAGGTGGGGAAGGGGCTGGTGTTTCTGCCCTGGGAGCATCTGGCAATGCCTGGAAGGAGTGGTGAATGAGTATGTGGGTGGTGGTGGGAAAGAAAGAGAGCCTGTGGGTAGAAAAGCAAGATGGTGGCCCACGGGTCTAAATAACTAAAGAGCAAGCGTGTTATTTTCTACACGTTCTCTCCTCCCTGGGGCAGTTTTAATAGAAAGTACATGCAGTGCAGGGTCAGGTGAACATGGGTTTGTGCCCCTGCTCTGCTGTTCCTCTGGGCATGATAGGGAGATTGCTTTATTAACTCTGAACCTCAGTTTCCTCATCTGTAGAGTGAGAAGAGTCGCACGTTCCTCAGAGAGGTGAGCTTGGCCCTGGGATGTGATGTGGCTAACACGCCCTTCACCTGGCTCATTCCCCCACTGTTAATTGTTTCAGGCTTGTTCATGTGGCCTCTCCCAGAAGACAGGGACTTTGCATTACTTAATTGTGCCTAGAAACCGCCCAGACCTACGTATGTCTGGACACTTACATCTAACCCATACTGGTCAGATCAAAAGGTACACGAGCAAAGCAGCAGCTTTCACTGGACCTACGCCCAAATGGTGCTCAAATGTGAGACCTCAGCGACGACCGGGGAAAGGATTACGAAAAGTTACCGAAGTCTACAGAAATGTGTATATTACCCGCCCCATCCGCAAACCACTGCTTACGAAGTGACTATCGTGGCGAACATAAATGGCAGATGTTCAACCAAAGAAAGGAATCCCCTTGTGAAAAATAAATAAGAGACAAGGAAATGATTCTGCACACTTTCTAGATGGAGAGGAGACCTGGCAGAGCATTGCAGGTGGGGTCAGACGTGGTAAGGATGGCCTTGCAGAGCACAAGGGGCCCAGGCGCGAGCCTCCGCTACTGAGTCTTGCTGGAACAAAACCGATTCCGGCTGAGGCTCCGTGTGTATCCCGCGAGGTCCTGTCTGTGGAAAGGAGCACAAGAAGGTGAGCACCCCAAACTGGAATCCAGCCGGGGTCTGGGAGACGCCGCTGCGGGGGCCAGCTGCCCAGCTCACGCCTGCACCACAGGGCACAGCAGAGCACACCAGCACCATCCCCATCCCTGGGCGTGGGTGTGAGGAACACACCGGCAGCAGTGAAGGGAAGGGTCCCCATGGAAGTGCGTAATCGTGGACATTTCAGCTCCCACTGCCAGCAAGTGAGGCGCTGACTGCCAACAGTTTATCAAGGTTAGAGGGGAGAACTGTGCCTTCTCCGAGCCACAAACAACATGGGTGTGGTTTGCCCCTCCTTCTTGCCAACACCGAGGAACGGCTTTAAAAAGCAAACAAACAAAAACCACACTGGACCCTTTTTCATCTGTGACTGCCCCACAATACACAATACGGTTGAACGTAAAGGCCACATATCTATCAGGTTTTCAATGTGAGAAGGCATCCTTCCATAATGTAGCTTTTTTTTTTAACTTAAAAAAATTTTTTTTAACTTAATTAATTAATTTATTTATTTTTGCCTGCGTTGGGTCTTCGTTGCTGTGCACAAGCTTTCTCTAGTTGTGGCGAGCGGGGGCTGCTCTTCATTGTGGTGCGCGGGCTTCTCATTGCGGTGGCTTCTCATGTTGCAGAGCACTGGCTCTAGGCGCACGGGCTTCAGTAGGTAGTTGCAGCACTCAGGCTCAGGAGTTGTGGCTCGTGGGCTCTAGAGCCCAGGCTCAGTAGTTGTGGCTCGTGGGCTCTAGAGTGCAGGCTCAGTAGTTGTGGCGCACGGGCTTACGTGCTCTGCGGCATGTGGGATCTTCCCAGACCAGGGCTCGGACCCGTGTCCCCTGCATTGGCAGGCAGATTCTTATCCACTGCCCCACCAGGGAAGCCCCACAGCGTAGCTTTTATGTCAGACCAACTGCGAGGTCATTGTGTAAGAATCATGCCAAGGACTGATAGGATTGCAAAATGGAGTGCTAGACGGCCTCTTCCACGTCACTGCAAATCTATCTCTATCGCGTGCTTTCGGATACCAGGTGATGTGTCCCATGTTTTTAACTGTTATGATTGACAAATGGGTAAACGGGGCCACTCTGCATCCATTTGTAGCAAAGATACCAAAAATTAAGAGTAGAAATTGTTAGTCTGGCTTTAAAATTAGCAAATTGATTTTTGTGTCTTGTGGCCTGTGAATGTGTTTCAAGGCTTCAAAGGCAAGAGTGGAGTATTAAGGGAGAAAGTTGTTCAGTTTAGATCTATATAAATATCATCATCTATGTTAATTTAGTTCCTTAAACTTTTTGAAGGTCTTTTATCATCATTATCTTATTGACCATCCCATATTCTTTTTTTATCAAGAAAACATTTACATGTATTTTTATGAGCTGAATTGTGCCCCTCTCAAATTCATAGGTTGAAGTCCTAACCCCCAGGACCTCAGAATGTATTTGGAGACAGGGCTTTAAAGAGGTAATTAAGTTAAAATGAGGTCAGGAGAGCAGACCGTAATCAAATAAGACTGGCGTCCTTTTAAGAAGAAGAGATTAGGACACAGACACGATCGACAACCATGTGAGGACACAGGGAGGAGACGGCTGCCTACATGCCAAGGAGAGAGGCCTCGGGAGGAACCAACCTTGCCAACACGTTGATCTCAGAGTTCCAGCCTCCAGAACTGTGAGAAATAAATTTCTGTTTAAACTACCCAGTCTGTGGTGCTTTATTATGGCAAACTAACCCATCAACTACTGGATTTTGGGGGGCTTCAGAACCTCCCTGCCTATGTGTCCGGCCCAGGACAATGGGTTTTATCTCCACCACTCGGTATATTCTCTGAGCGAACACAAACAATACCCATTAGCAGCCCCAGTTTATGAATGAGTGCGCTGAGGCTCACGGTGATGAATTTGCCCAAGAACACACTGCAGGAGGCAGCCAGACCTCCACTCCAATATACCCAAAACCAAGTCTGTTCTGATTCACCAGGATGTCCTCCGTCTCCAGGACCCAGTGACTTTAATGAATGAAGTGTGCCCCTGAATGGCAGGAGAAACGTGTGCCCTGGTGACACCAGGAGCGAGCTGAGAGCCGTGTCACACCCATCTAGGAAGGGTCCGCCCTCAGCTCTGTGGTGACAATGCATGGATCACCCTGAAAGGGAAGTGGGGCTGGGACTTTCCCAGCCTACCTAGTCAACCACAGCAGAACGGGTGTGGAAGACCTCGGATGAGAGAGAACACAAACCCAGTTCTCTTCCCGTCCCCCGTTCCACCACATCTCCCTGTGCCGGATTCCATTAGCCTCACGTCTGTATTTGTTTGCTGCTGCGGCACAACAAACCAGATAATGTTCAGGATGTTATCTGGAGCGTCCAGAAAGGATCCATTTCCCGGACCATTCAGGTTGCTGACTGAATTCAGGTGCTTTGGTTGTAGGACTGAGGTTCCCATTTCTTTGCTGGCTGTCAACCAGAGATCACTCTCTGCTCCCAGAGGTCCCCCCCCACACCCCATACTCTCCCTCACACAGCCCCTCCATTCTTCAAACTACCAACAGCGCCTTGAGTCCCTGTTACACTGCAAATCTGACTACCCCTTCTGCTGCCAGCTGGAAAGACATCCTTGCTCTTAAAGGGCTTGTGTGCTTAGATTAAGCCTGCCCCGCCCCAGCAGTCTCTGTTTTGCCAAGAAGGCAACATATTAAGAAAGTGATATGTGATCACATAACAGATGTCCTCACACTCAATGGGAAAGGGATTATCTGAGGCTGCGGGTCATCCTTAGGAGTCTGCCTGCTGCAGTACATCACAAATACCTGCTGTTCTTTCCCATCTCTTCCTTCCGTGCCACAATGTCCCTCGAACTGACCTCTCTGCCTTCTAACCAGGCCTCCAACCTTCCATCTTCCACAAGGGAGAGACGGTGATTTGTTCTCAAACCCAGACGCAGGGCACAGTCCCCACCCGTGAAGAACTCTGTGAAGAAATGCAGTCAGCGAGTGAGCTGCACCCTAGGTAGAGGAACACAGCCACCTGGAGGTGATCTCCTGGGGACGGGTTTGGGGGGAAAGTACCTGGACCTCCCTCTCCTCTCTGCCACCCTCTGTCTCCTGCCAGGGCTCACTGCTGGGCCACTTTAGGTGGGACCCAACCAGAAGCCCAAGGACATGCTTCCAGTCGACAGTGGTCCACGGCGGTCAGCCCCTGGGGCGGAGAGGAGATGAGAAAAGTGCAGAGTGTCTTTGGAGGGGTAAAAAGACGGGCACAGCCCTAACCTTCAAATCTGGAAATGTGCCCAAGTGGATGGTTGGGCTCCCCACTGTCAGGTCTCTTACACATTTAAAATGCATCAATGATAAATAATGCCATTTGCAGCAACATGGGTGGACCTCGAGATGATCATACTGAGTCAAGTGAGTCAGAAAGAGAAAGACAAATACCATATGATGTCACTTATTTGTGGAATCTAAAATATGACACAAATGAACTTATCTACGAAACAGAAACAGACTCACAGACATAGAGAACAGACTTGTGGTTCCTAAAGGGGAAAGGGAGTGGGGGAGGGATAAATTAGGAGTTTGGGATTAACATATACACACTACTATATATAAAAGACATAAACAACAAGTACCTACTGTACAGCACAGGGAACTCTACTCAACATTTTGTAATAACCTATATGGGAAAAGAATCTGAAAAAGAATATATATATATATAGGCACGTGTGTCTATACACATATATATCGGAATCACTTTGCTGTACACCAGAAACTAACACAACACTGTAAATCAGCTATACTTCAATTTAAAAATTAAATCAAATTCATCAATGATGAAGCACGGCTGATTTGCTAGGTTCTTTACTTCGGGAACCTCCAGGTTGCTAACGAACCCGATACTGAGAATCCAGTCTCCCTCTGGGCTGCCTTGGCTGAGGCTGCCCAGAAGTGGGGTGGCACCGCCCTGCCCCCTGCTGGGTGGGCAGCCCCCTTCTGACGTCCTAACCGCTGGGCCTCCAGACATTCTGTGACAGGAGACCCAGTCAGCCACATGCGTCATCTTTCCTACAGAGCTTTTCTATTGTGGGCTACGTTTACCTGTGGCACAGTTCTCACTCAGGTATAACCCTGGTTTCTGTCTAAATACCATCTCTTTATGCCTCCTTAGTAAAAAGGCTCTTGAAGTCTGCAGACCCTCATCCCAACCCTGAATGAGAATCACCCTTTCCCCAGAAGGGTAGGTGCCCCGTCCATCTCACACCCTCTTTTATCCCCTATCTGTTGCACCGCTCCTGACCCTCATTCAACACTTACTGGGAGGAAATCAGCACCGAAAGTTACACGTCCATGCTGGTGAAATAAATGCGCTGGACAAGATCAAGAGGAGAACCCTGATAATGTAAGATTTGCACATGATCTGGCTGAAAGGACAGGTACCCTAGGTCTTGCTGGTGAAGATAAGTAAAGCATATCTCGACTCTGGGACCATGCGCTTGTAACTTGCCTATATCCACGCTAGCTGCAAACACGCTCCGGCGGCCGACTCCCAAAGAGCGGGCGGCAGGTGATGTTGACGTGAGCTCTTTGCGTGGCAACACGCAATGCAGTGTCAGGTCTATATTGCAGCGTCAACGTGTGAAATCGTGGTCATGTTTACTTAGTACAAGTTCAGGCAGCTAACTGGGCTTAGGTGCTGCCCGCATACTGACGGTGGCACACGGTGGTAAGCCGACTGTTGGAGAGTGCGTTGCTGGCATCTGCCTGCTCAGACAGAGCAGGCTGGAAACCTTGGTGCCATGGGCACTCAGGCCACATCAGTTTGTGTAGTAGGGGCTGTCCGAGCATTGCGGAGGGGGCAGCCCTCCCCAAATCCGGGCTGAGGAGCTTCTGCGCACAATGCTTTGTAATAAGAACCGGACCCGAGGACCTGGCCGATCAGCACGCGATTGTGTTGCTGCTGAATGGTGACAACTCGAGCAAAGGACGCAGAGCTTTCACCTCAAGTGCCCATTGGTCGCATGCCTTATTTAAAAGTCAATCACTTGGATTCTGTGCTTCTTAGATGAGTACTTATGGTCAACAGCTCCACCAACTTCCTTTCTCCTTTCGGGTCACGTCCCTGCACAATGAGGCGCTTTTCCTGGGGCCCGCGAGAGGCTCAGAGGCACACTTCCAGCCAGATGTCAGTTGGAAGGATGGAAAGAGGACGTCTCAAGGTGCAGAGCCGGCTGTGTGATTGAGAGACCAGGCGGCTCCTTCAGCAGCCCTGGAGCTTGAGTCTGTTTTGCGTTTACTGAATGATGCTCAAGGCAGTGCCGACTCCCACCAGCCAGCGGCCAAGCTGCAGGGTTTCCTTTCAACCCAGCCATTACGTCTTGTGTCTCCACAGGGCAGCAATGTTAGTGCAGCCCTTGGTCTTAGGGAGGTAAATACCTTTCTCTATCCTCACGGAAGGCCCCATGAGTCTCCTTTGTTCAGCCAATGCCGCTAATGACACGTAATGATTATTAATGTCCCAAATGGCATCTTATTTCGTTATTTTCCTATAAGCTTGATTACTAATGACCGTAAATTACCCATCACCCAGGTTCACTTGGCACTCATATAAAACGCCCGCTCCCCCTCCAACCCGCCTCCCGCACAAAAACAAGCTTTAAGAATGAGATGGAATTTCCAGTTTTTGTCCAAAAACACAGCCTGTGTTTCTAGGCACCGCTTCCTATTTCTGCAGCATCCGGTTGGACGAATTTCTAACTTGAAGGAATGCGGGCTCTCCCTGGCTTTGAATCTGGGGTCTTGTTCAGCGACCGTGACCTTCTCTTGTCATCTTGATGATCCTGTGGTCGTCTATAAGCTGTTTCTTGTTCTTGATCTCACTGGACACTCATCGAAGCCTTTTCCTATTCTTACGGGGAAACTAAAGGCAGAATGTGTCACCATGTGGGGAGGGACTTCCAGTGCTGGGAGGAGAGGGGCAGACTCCAGCTGTGACCTCCCCTCTCACGCTGCCCGACCCTGCCTCGAAGGCCCTAATTACAGCCAGTCTTGCGCCTCATTTTTTAATCATTCTCAGCCATTCAGTCTTTGTTGAGGGAATAAATGTACACACGAAGAAAATAAATGGTAGTAGCAGAGCCTGGCCCTCTGTCACCCCACCTGCTAGAATCTCAGCACGTATTTATTGTTACTGAGATGTAATTGACACACACACCATGTAACCTTACCACGTACAATGTGTTGATTTGATACATTTACAAATCGCAATGTGATTACTGCCATAGTATTAGCTACCATCTCCAGCCCTTCATATAGTTAGCATGTCTTTTTTGTTCTGAGAACACTCAGGAGCTATTACTATTCTCTTAGCAACATTCAAGTATATGGTACAGTATTATTAGCCTACAATCACCATGCTGTACGTTAATTAGGTCCCCAAACTTGTTAATCTTCTAACTGCAAGTTTGTATCCTTTGACCAATATCTCCCCATTTCTCCCACCCCCAGCCCCTGGCAGCCACCACTCTATTCTGTTTTTTTCTGTGTTTGTCTTTGTAGATTCCACATATAAGTAAGGTTATACAGCGCTTGTCTTTTTCCGGATTATTTTACTTAGCGTAATGCAAGCTGTTGCACATGGCAGGACTTCCTTCTTTCTAATGGCTGAACATTTACACACACACACACACACACACACACACACACACACACACACACACACCCTTTCCTTATCCTTTCACCCATGGCAGACACTTAGGTCGTTTCCATAGCTTGGTTATTGTGAATAATGCTGCAATGAACATGGAGGTACAGATGTCTCTTCGAGATACTGATTTCAATTTCTTTGGATATATGCCTGGGAGTGGGATTGCTGGATCATATGGTAGCTCTATTTTTCATTTTTTGAGGAACCTCCATGCTATTTTCCGTAGTGGCTGCACCAGTTTACATTCCCACCAACAGTGCACAAGGGTTCCCCTTTTTCCACACCCTCGCCAATGTTTGCTATTTCTTCTACCTCATTCTTCGAGTGGTCACTTCACTATATTCTATCCTCTAGGGTTTTTATTTCCCACTTGAGTTTGTTTTCCTTCCTTTTTTTTTTTTTCTATCTAATTTTGGAGGTCCAAACTAAGTTGCAAACCAAGATAGCAGGACTCATCTTTTGGTAAATCACTCTTCTCCCCTGGAAGGCTGAGCCTGTAGTAGGTTTACCCTACAGTTGAGACAATGACTGTTGTTTTATTTAATGCTCCAAAGCATGCCACATTTTCAGACTGTGAGTTTCCTGAAGGCATGAAAGGTGTCTTGTGTGTCTCCGCATCTTCAAAACCTTGCTCAGAGCCTAGTGCAGGGTGGATTCTCAAACGTGTATTGGATAAAGTGGGAATAATTTTATATTCTCCCCTAAAACACACACCATTCATTCCCTTAATAAATATGGAATAAGAACCAACTATGCTTGAGGCACGGGGATCTTGCCATGCAGACAGTGCATTGCTCACTTGGAATTTAAATTCTAATAGGGCAGACAGACAAAACAAACAAACAAAAAACACGTGAAAAGGGTGATTTCATACAGCGATAGGTACTCTGAAGAAAGTAAAACCAGGGAGTGTGATAAAGAAGGGGATAGATATCAATAGACAGACAAATGGTCATGGACAGATGCTCCAAGGAGGTGACACTTGAACTGAGAGAACTGAATGATTTAAAAAGAGTCAGTCACGTTAAGACCTAGGAAGCAAAGTCTTCCAGAGACAGTAGAAGGAGTAGCAAGTGCAAAGGCCCTGTGGTAATAATGGCCTGGCACCATGAAGATGTAGGAGGAAGACCAGCATGGCTGGGGTACAATTTGGGGCTTAGAGGAGACAGGAAATGAAGTCGGAGAAGTAGCAGAGCCCCTCGGCCAGCAACCTTGTAAACTGACAGCGTCGAACAGGAGAAGAGAGGACCCCTTCCACAAGCGGCAGCCGGAATAGGGAGTCGGGGTGTACTCTCTGAGGCTACCGACAAAAGTAAGGGGATTACATAATGGCCTTTGGATGCCACTGCCAATAGCAATACCATGGTGTTCATCCAGGACCCTCACGCCCACCATACACCCATTCATCCAGGACAGCTTCCCTGTCCCTGGCAAGGGGAAGTCTCTATCATGTGGAGTTATCAGTCTGCTGGGGAAGGCTCGTCATCATCACTTATAGCACGTGCTGCCTCCCTGAATCCTGCCTTGTACGTGCAATCCGAGAAGGGAAGATTCAATTATACCAAGAAGAGAAATACCCAACCACACCTCATTTTCTCTATTTGAGCATATCACTTACATAAGCTATAAGAGAAACTCAGAATAGAAAGATGCCTGGAACTGCCCAGATCTGGAACTTCCAAGATAAAGAAGCAAGCTTACTAAATAGGTGAATAAATAAATGAACAAGGTGTGATTTCACATATATCAGACTGGCAAAGACATGACAAGTGTGATAAAAGCAAGAATATGAGGAAATGGGAACCTGAACGCTTGCTGGGTGGAAAGGAGAATTGGTACAACCCCTTTAGAGGCAATTTTGCAAAATCTAATAAAGTTCAAGACGGGTATAATCCACAACCCAGCAATTCTTCTTCTAGTCACATGCCCTAGAGCAGCTCTCCCAGGCGCCCACAAAGAGGGAGGGACATAGATGTTTACTGTCATTGCTTATTATAGCAAACAACAAATCAATCAAAAAAATCTAAGATCTAGCAATAGGGAAATTGACACACTATGATGCTTTCATAAAGTGAAATAGCTCATGGCAATTAAAACAAAGAAACCAGAGCTACTAGTGTAAACACGGGTAAACTTGGAAACACTATGTTGAATGAAAAAAAAAAAAGTTGGAAAGTCTTTGATAAAATAGACCATTTGTATGAATTTTTAGAAATTCAGAACAATCCACATGCTGTAAAAATCTAAGAAAGATCATTTAAATGGCACTGACCGACTCTGGGATGGAGGGAGGGGAGGAATGATGGCTACAGAACCATATCTGTAACACTGTGTTTCCTTTAAAAAGCTCTAAAGCAAAATGACAAAATGTAAAAATTGCATTAAATCTTTTTGCTGGGCACGCTTCAGATACCATTTCATAAATGAGATTCTGGACCATTCAAGGTCCTGTCGGCAATCATAATTCAACTCAGCAGTGGAAAGATCTGGAGGAAACTGGAGCGGTCACCGCTGCTTACTAGTGGGGAACTCTGGTTGCTAAAAAATAAATGCGACATCATCTGCATTGCCGAAGGGACAATACAACTCTTCATAATGAACAGTGTTCGCATATTATTAAAAATTTCTTGTTTTTCCTAAAGAATTGTGACCTCAAGCTCTACCCAAGTAATCTCATGTTTGTCTTTTTAAAAAATAATGAGTTGTCTAGTAACCTGAGAATGCATTTCCTACTGTTTTATCTGAAGTCTTATTAACAACAGTGGTTCTGTATTATTCGTAAGAAGAAACACAGAAATCTCCTGAACAGAAATGTGGGTTGAAGTTTCTGAAAAAGAGAAAAACCCTAGGGAAAAAAAAAGCAAAAACAGACCTGGATTAGTTAGTAAGGAATTTGCTCACTGCTGTTTAAAGAATATTATGTAATGGCATGGCTGAACCTGAGTAAGCTCTTATTATCACAGATGGTAAGAAAATTTCTCTCTTCCATTTCCCCAAATGACCCTGAAATTGTAAATATGGTAATACTGAGTTTCAAAATTGGTAAAATAAAATTGAAATGTGCAGTAACAAGGGGAAATAAGGAGCGTCTATAGTTATTATTTATGTTTTCCAAACATATCATTAGCAGGAGTGACATTTCTAATAACAAGAAATGTTATTAGATATGTTATTAGTAACAATAATTTATTAGCCACTGGGATAATAAAGTAAAATATTCACTGCTACTTCTATAATCCTTTATCTGAAATTTTGCAGAGTGCCTGTACTGATCTCATTTGGGGGATGATCTGCAATCATTATATGAACCAACTCAACACAAATGATGGGGAAAGTAAGTCATAAAGCATTTTATATGTAGCTTCTGCCTTTCTCTTGCTTGCTTCCTGTCTTCAGAATATTCTTTCAGCCCATCAACACCGTATGATATAGTATTTGCTTGGTGTCCCATCGTCCTCCTCCAAATATTTGTTCATAAATAAGAAGAAAAACAAACTGGTTCTTTGAGCAAAAATAAACGCAAGTACCTCCAGGATCACCCAAATTCATCCTGAGGAGAGGTGGCCGTGAACCTCGCTGACCAGAGATCCAAAGGATTGGAGGGGAAAAATCCGGGAATTCAGATGAGCATATGAAAATATATTACTTAAAAGTGCCCCTACCAGTTTTCTTTCGTTGACATAGACGCCCCGCAGTGAGAATTCCCATTGTTCTATCGGGTAATGAACACTGACAGAGACTCATCATTGCTTAATCACAGAACAAGGACACTACTCCTTGGGATACTGAGGGTTTACCTGAGTGAAACAAGTTAACCCTTTGAAGGCTATAAGTGCCACTTAGAAATGTGCCCCCCATTCCTTAGCCTCATACAAGGTTAACTCTCTGCGGTGCTGGCGCACAGAAATACCTGATTAAAGAACTGCCTTATTTAGTGTCTTAGGAAATTCTCAATTTTTTAACTAACTGATTCAATATGATGATATTTAAAACCAGGTAAATATCATATGTAGCTTACTATAATTCTAAACTTTGGCACGAAGACTTGAAAGTCTGGTTAAAAGGGAGCTCCCTTTTGGTTTCGTAGTTTACAATTGGAACATTTCTCTTTTGAACACCGCCAGAGCAGAAAATGCCACATTTTCCCAACAAGCATGGAAAACTAAATACAGAGATTTCCAGCTATCCACTTTCCATCACTCATTCATTCATTTGACTGTAAACGTCTGAGTGCCTCCTATGTGGCCGGCCCCGCAGTAAAGGCTGTAAACTGCGCAGGCAGCAGAATCCGATATGCTGCTATCAAAAAGCGTGGATGTTGGTGGAGAAAACACAATGGCTCAGAGAAAGGGAGACAGAGAGCACCGAGTGGGTGAGAGGCTGTATACAGATGGAGGATGCAGCGCAGGGAACTGAAGAGAAATAGGACAGTGGGTCCTGGAGACACAGGGGTAGTAGGAAGAGTGCCCAGACAGAGGCTCCAAGACAGCGCCTGCTGCAGGACCAGCAAGAAGCCACTGCAGCTGAGAGGTGGGACGGGAGGGTGGGGGAGGCATGGGAGGGGAAATCAGAGTGGAAGCAGGGGCCGCCGTGGAAAGCCTCGCAGGTCGGCGTAGGAACGACATGGAAGCTGTTAGAACATGCTGAGGAAAGGGTGGACGTGAACTAACTTACACTGTGAAAGAATCACTCCGTATACAAAAAGAAAAAGGGGAACTTGACGGGGAAGGAATCCACAGACAGCCCCTTAGGCAAGCCGGTCAAGGTCGACATCACAGAATGCTGAGTCAACGCCACGTATCCTTGCTACGGTTGTGGAGGGCCCTTCGCCTCTGGGATGTTCTGGCCCAAGTCCCCAAACCCAACCTAATTGTGAGAACACAACAGACAAATCCAAATGGAGGGTCTTTCCACAGAATACCTGACCAGCTCTCCTCGAAACTGTCACGAAAGACAAGGAAAGAACAGGAAATGGTCACAGCTCAGAGGAGAGTAGGAGACATGATGACTACATGCAATACAGGATCCTGGACAGGATCCTGGGACAGAGGAAGGCTCTACCTCCATGACCTCATCACTTCCCAAAGGCCCCCACCTCCTAATATCACCCCTTCAGGGGTTAGGATTTCTATACATGAACCTGGGGAGGGGGACACCAACATTAGCAGTTGGGCTAATCATTTGAGAGGCAAAGAATGGGAATTTGGAAGGACTGTGTCTGGCCTTGTCCTAGGTAAACAGGGGAAGCAGGGGGTGGGGGGGCCATCGTGAGTCCTAGGTGAACAAGGGGGACTCCTGTGAATCCTACGTAATACAGGGATTGCTTCCTTACAGTCAGCGATTTTCCAGAACACAGAGCGTGGAGATATTTCTTTTTTTTTCTTCTAAGTGGATTTTTTTTTAATTAATTAATTAATTTATTTATTTTGGGCTGTGTTGGGTCTTCGTTTCTGTGCGAGGGCGTTCTCTAGCTGCGGCAAGCGGGGGCCACTCTTCATCGTGGTGCGCGGGCCCCTCACTGTTGTGGCCTCTCCCGTTGCGGAGCACAGGCTCCAGACGCGCAGGCTCAGTAGTTGTGGCTCACGGGCCCAGGTGCTCCGCGGCATGTGGGATCCTCCCAGCCCAGGGCTCGAACCCGTGTCCCCTGCATCGGCAGGCGGACTGTCAACCACTGCGCCACCAGGGAAGCCCTGAGATATTTCTTAACCAACACTATTTTTCAGGCTCAGGGCTTGAGTAAAGTATGATATTGTCAGTACAAATGAAAGAAAATTCAAAAATATATCATCAAAGGACAAGGCAGGGCCCTTCGATGTGACACATTGAGGATCTAAGCAACCAGGAAAGCTTGCTTCCCCAGAAAAAAACACACAAACAAGACAAACCCATTTTGTAATTCCTTGAAATCAAGTAACTGCTGTCCTGTCAGGAGAATGAGAAATCATGTGGCTGGAAATTTCACTAACGGTCTAGATGACTGTGAAAATGTCAAGCTCCCCCAACCAGTGAGAGCTTCCTGGAGACTAAAATGTATAGGAATATCGAATATTTGAGCCACATAAGCTTTATGATGATCTCGGAGACCAGATCTGAGGAGACGACTACGGAGGTGAAATTCGCCCGTTGTCTTTCCACCATTGTAGAGTCATTTCCTTTGATTCTTCATTAAAAAAAAAAATGTTTAATGTTCCCCTTTAAAAGGTCAGTGCTTCTGGGAAGGGCCTCAAGGTAGCTGCTGATCAGAAATCAGCAGGATTCAGACAGGCAAGGAGTTGTAGAGAGAATGGGGAGGCAGCCAACACAAGCTTCCCCTTTGTACAAGTGCCCCTGGCGCTGGCCCTAAAACCAAGGAGAAGTCCACCCTTCTGATTTCGTTCACCGTAATGATAAGTGGACAGAGGGGTTTTTATTTTGATTTGGCTTATGTGAAGGACCATCCCCTTTCCAAAGCTCACCTGCCTTCCCTCCACCATCTCCTTGGGGAACTGTGCCCTGCACCACTCCACAGGCTGCTGGCTTCATCGGAACCTGTTCTCTGGGTGTTAATACAGTTTTCCATCTCAATGGAATCCATACTGGGTACTGTTTTTCTTTAAATGTGTCCTTTACACAGTGGTTGATTTTACAAAAAGCCTACTTTTATAGAAGGACCAAGACATATATTTTCTTTGTTTTTTTTTTTTTTTTTTGTCTGTGTTGGGTCTTTGTTGCTGCACGCGGGCTTCTCATTGCAGTGGCTTCTCTTGTTGCGGAGCATGGGCTCCAGGTGCGCAGGCTCAGCAGTTGTGGATCACGGGATCTAGAGCGCAGGCTCAGTAGTTGTGGTGCATGGGCTTAGTTGCTCCACAGCACGTGGGAACTTCCCAGACCAGGGCTCAAACCCATGTCCCCTGCATTGGCAGCTGGATACTTAACCACTGCACCACCAGGGAAGCCCAAGTCATATATTTTCAATGGAAGAAAACTTCATAAACAAAAAAATAACACTGACATTACAATTATTAGGACTTTAGTGAGTCACTGTAACAATAATAATTTGGATGGCTCATATCGATTAAAAAGTAATGGCAGGGGGCTTCCCTGGTGGCGCAGTGGTTGAGAGTCCGCCTGCCGATGCAGGGGATGCGGGTTCGTGCCCCGGTCCGGGAGGATCCTACATGCCGCGGAGCGGCTGGGCCCGTGAGCCATGGCCGCTGAGCCTGCACGTCCCGAGCCTGTGCTCCGTGGTGGGAGGGGCCACAACAGTGGGAGGCCCGCATACCTTAAAAAAAAAAAAAAAGTAATGGCAGGGACTTCCCTGGTGGTGCAGTGGATGAGACTCCGTGCTCCCAATGCAGGGGCCCTGGGTTCAATCCCTGGTCAGGGAAATTGATCCCACATACATGCTGCAACTAAGAGTTCACATGCCACAGCTAAGGAGACCTCGAGCCACAACTAAGGAGCCCACCTGCCGCAACTAAGACCCAGTGCAACCAAATAAATAAACAAATAAGTAAATAAAGTAGTGGCATGTGTGTAGAAAATAGTGCAATTTAGAGTTTACATTGCTCATTGAGAATGTAGAAATAAAATCACCCACAACCAAAATATGTAAGTAGGATTGTAATTTTCAATATAACTTTGCTACTTATGCTGCCTGAATTATGCATAATTTTATTTAGTTGCACATTAAATCTATCACAGAGAAATCAAACAATCCCCTTATCTTTGTTATCAAAAGCTCTTATACATCTGAGAGATGACCCTATTAAGGAAGAGAAAAATCAAGGAGAAACTTGGCATCCAATTTCTACAGGAAGTCAAACTACACCAGAGGTTACTGACTGTGGATTCTCTAACCACCTAGCAAAAGAAGACATGGCCTAAGGCTTTCTGACAAATCCTAATTTGGATTAACATTGCTTAATCAAGGCCAGCTGGATTCTAGAGCCTGGGCCTCTGTGTCCAAGAATCTAATTCAATGAACACTGTAAGTAAAGGTGCTTAAGCTTCATCTGGACCCACTTAAGTTATAACACTATTAGATAAGCGACGTAAATTTTTCAGAGAACACACAGAATCTACTTGCAGTGAATAGCACTTTTAGTAAAGAAATTATAAGGATTCCTCAAGGAAAAGATGGTGAACAGCTGTTCACAAGGAAGCGAAATAAAAAATGTTCCCACATCACATCCAGTAAGTCAAGTGCCATTTGTGCCGGCTTTACGCACAGTTGCAGCAAAGATTCAAGGAAGACGGTGGGAGAGGTGGCTTGTAAAGACTGCTCTTGAGAATTCCATGCATGACTCTCCCAGCTGAAGTCTACAAGCGGGATTCCCTGGAGCTGGAGCTAGTTACCATTTATTTATATTAGTGATATTTACTGTGGCAAAACCTACAGAGGTTGGGAGAATTACAAGTATTATTGTAGAGAAAGCACTATCAGACTATATTTATCGAAAGGTTTGTTCAAGATTTTTTTAAGTGAAAACATTAGCTTTTAATGCACGTTATAAATATAGGGCATGCAGTCTCCTTAGATGAATGACATTTTATCAAGTTAACTCTCCATTAACCTCAAGAAGATTATCTATAATTCAATTCAACACAACTATTGAATATCACAAGGCACGGTGCTAACTGCTGCAGATAAAAGAATAAAATAGCATCCCTGCTGTCTGAGTACTCACAGCCTAATGGAAAGACAAATACATAAGCAACCAATTAAAATGAAATAGGATAAATGCTACTCATAGGAGAATAACAAAACAAATTTTGTTTGCCTCACCAGAGGCTGAGGAAGATATCAGAAAGTTAAAGGCAAAGTGACATTTGAGTTGGGCATATAGTCCGGGTTTCAAAAAAACATGGGGATGGATATTCCCGCTGAAAGAGCGCAAGGTATGGGAGTTGAGGGTGTGCCCTGGGCACCACGAAGAATCCAGCGCAGGTAGGCAGGTATAGCACACAACACATGGAGGAGCATACAGGGCAGGAGCCGGGAAGCCGAGGGTGGGACAAGGACGTAAAGAACTCCCCCAGAGTGTATCCTCGTGGAGTGCTTTGCCGGGATCTGTGTTTTACGGCCCACAGCTCAGTGTGGAGGATGATGAGAATGAGGAAATACTGACCGCACGGAGACCGCTTGGGGGACGAAATGATAAGGAGGAACGTCTAGGCAAGAGCGGTGCAGAGTACAAGGCAGGAAGATCTGGGAGATTCGGAGACTGAACTGAGGGCGCCTGATGACCAAATGGTGGCGTGAATTCAGGAAGCAGGGGCCCAAAGACCGAAGCTCCTCGTTTAGGCAACCGGAGACCGTCACTATCCACTGAGCTACAGAATGCTGCAGGAGATGCACGTGGGGAGGACCCTGGTGGGGACAGGTCATGTCGTCTTCGGGGCACACTGACCTTGAGTGGGACATGGGACATCCAGGGGGATATATATGACCAGAGGCAATTGGGAAAGGACTCAGAAGAGGACCAGAGATGGAAAATAGGCAAGGTGTGAACCCAGTTTGGAAAGTGTCCTCCTCCTTCTCTCCTTATGGTCTCCAAATCCCAGTTACTACCTCTCTCTTCCAGGAGAAATGTTTGCATGCCCCTGATTGGATTCTGGCATTTCTTTGCAATTCCACTGCAAAGTACTGGTCATTTTATTCAAAGCTGCCTTTCAGCTCATGAACTGAACCTCTCCCCACTGACAGACGCTCACAGACCTCCTTAGTCCTGATCTGCATCCCCTGGTCCCAACTTTGTATTTAATGGGGTGCAATTTGTACAACAGCTTCCAAGAGGAACACACAACAGTAGTAAGAGGCAAGGGCCCAAGGCAGAACACAGGGAAACATCAACATTTTAATGAAGAGAAGAAAAGCTGGAGAAGGGGGCAGAGAGAGAGGCTCTGCGGAGACGGATGAGATGATAAGAATTTGTGGCCAGAGAACATTTCCAAGATATTGGTGTTGGCTGCTTGGAGCCAGGTGAACTGGGGTTTACCTCTGCAACTCCTTTTTGCACTGGGAACCATCTCTTTATCGTTGGTTGGAGCTCTGGCATGCGCTACTTATTATTTTCCCAATATCTATTTGCCTTTTTTTTTTTTTTTTTGCTTACTGACAGAATCCCATATTTACATAGACCAGCAATACTTCGAACTAACAGTACTCACTGTCATAACCTCCCTTGTAGCTGAGGGAGGTAGGGAAGAAGGTGGGATGCAACACAGTTCTGGATAATGAGATACAGGGACAAGTCCCTGAGTAGGGAATCCATGTGTGAATCAAAAGGTGAAACTTCACAGAACCTTGGCTTCCTCCTCCTCTGCTTGAATGTAAACATGATATTGTAGGAACAGAGTCCGCGTTCTGACCATGAGACTGAAATCAACATGCAAAGAATGGCACAGCCAAAGGATAAAAGGATCATGGGTCCCTGATGGCAACTTTAAGCCACTGCCTCAGCTTTAAACATCCTACTTCTAGACTTATTGCTTTGGGAAGGAAGTGAAAACTTTTTGTGTTTAAGCTATTGCTAGTTGCCCTTTTTTTGTCACTTGCGGCCTTAAGCGCTCCCAATTTATGTCTGAAGAAAGTGTACGGCCATGGCAATGGGAAACAGAAAGGAAGTAAGGGCTGTTGGTACGAAGGAAGTCGGAGGTGTGAGGTTAGACCGTTCGAAGCGTCATCTTATAAAGTTTGTATTCCACAGGAAGAAGGGAAGAGGTGAAGAAACAGGACCCCTGAGATCCCACAACTCCAGATAACGCTGTGAACGCTGTATTGTGTAAGTGGGACCCATAGTAGCATATACTTAGAAAATGTTCTTCAAGCAATGTAATACATTTTTATTCTGGAACCTGCCTCAGTTATCCTAAGCTCAATTACAATGGAGATTTAGGCAGTCTTCACTCAAGCATTAGGTAAGCATCGCCAAGCAACATGAGTGGGGCTTGTGACTCTACCTGCATAAGCAGATTCCAATGTATTGTCCAACGTTGGAAAGCAAAGCTTTCGAATTTTGAAGGTGACCCATTTGGAGACGCGCTCTCTCTCGCCCACCTTCTTTCCATAACCTCAATCCTCCCAGTCTTTCTCTTTTGAGCATGATTAAGCCTTCAGCCCTCCTAGAGAACTGCTAGCTCTCTTCCATGAAAAGGAACTCTCAGCTCTGGGTCAATTTTGTGTCTCAAGCTTGGCTTTCGTTGGTGCCTCCAAGGTCTCTCTGCAGGCTTTGCAAGGCTCTGCTGTGGCACCAAATGTGGGCAGAGGAGAACGTAGGGCCCTCTCCTCCAAGAATCTCCTGGATCGGTTCCTCCGTGATTAACACTGACAGCATGCTCACGTCCCTCCCACATTTATTAATTTTCTATCCAAAGCGTGGCTTGTTCTCTTCTCCAAGAAGGCATATTTATCCCAGGAATATAATTTTGACAATACTCTTGATTCCAAGTGATCTCTTCTGATAAAAGAAGGGGAAGGTCTTAGTGCCTCTCACCATGTACTCGAGTACCAGTAATATAGGGAATATTCACTGAATGTCGGACCGTCGTCTCTTCTTACCCATGAAATCACAGCTGATTTCACCATTTATTATTGATGATATTTCACCCAATACTGGTTCATGTGATATTAAATACAGGACAAGTTAGCACTATGGTAACATTTTATTTGATTAAAACACTAAACCTTATTTATGTAATTTAGTGAATGTTAATTCACCTGATGTCAAACTGTAAATTCACCTAGAGGGGATCTACTTAAGTAAATATTCTTTTTTTTTTTTTTTTTTTCTTAAAAAATCCAGGTCTTGCTTTGATTCCCACTTTTGGAAAATATGTATAATTACCACTTTGAAAATTCACAACTCTAGGGATTCAATGTGGCAATGGGGCTTAAGAAAGATAAGTTAGGAGAGAGCCACAGCGATGAGAAGTTGTACAGCCCCATCTATTTCTGGGCAGGAAACCAGCAGAAAAGTAGACTGCCCGGTGAATATTATAATCATAATGAAACATAAAACTGAGCCCCTAGCTTCTCTTCATAACATGAAGAGTGACTCTAAGTTTGAGTCTTACTTTTTACTATTATTTTCTGGGTCTGAGATTCACATAACTTTAAAAATATGGTTATTACATTTTTTTCCCCCAAACGGCAAAAGTACGCTCATGGAAAAAAAGATAATAATACCAAAAAAAAAAAAAAAAAAAAAAAAAGGAGAAGCAGCCAACATCCTCCTCTCTCCCCACCTAATTTTATAACACTCCCTGGTAACAGTTTTATGTGCCTTGCACCAAGCTTTTCTCAATGCATGTATTGTATACAAACAGAATTCTATTCCTTTCCATAAAAGCAGCTTACGAAATGTACAGCAAAATGCATTTTAATTTTTATAACTCTGGAAATCTTATAAATAACTCCTGATTTTTACGTTCCTAAAAGTCAACTTTTGGTTTGCAAACTATGGATGGCATAGTTACAGGGGAGAAAGGAAAGTACCATCAATGTTTGAACCAGCAATATTTGTGTTAAACATTAAAATGCAATTGGCGGTGCATTTCTAAGAGATTCAGTTCTGTCTCACACCACACAAATACCCAGGAGAGTACTTCTAATACCCTTAAATAGCTAAACACCCTAGATCCTTCCAGAAGGGCACAGCTAACCAAATATGCCCACTAATCAATGCTCATCTAACGGGTGAATGAAATTCTATTTGGTGGTTGGTTGATTGAAAGATATCTGAACTGGGTAAGTTGAGGATGTTTGAATGTTTCTACCTGGCTTCTTTCAAATATCATTGAAATATTCTTAGGTTAAAACGGCTGCCTGGCCTTCATGCCCCCAGGCAAAGCCTGCACAGGGTATAACTATTTCCCATTGTTTAAAGCATTGGAATTTTTAAACATCCACTCCTTCTGCTTTAGCATTTTCTTCAAAGGAGAAGGGAAGTGTCCTCAAGCAGTAATCTTGAGGGGGCGGGTCGTGTTGACTTTACTTTGTATTCCCTTCATTCATACCCTTAAATGTAATTGGTTGGCTCTAATGCATAAGTTCAGTAATGTTCATATACCTATAATTTTTTTTACTAAATTCCCCCAACATAATAAGCCAGGAAGAAAGCCCTCTAATTTCCTTTTTTTTTTTTTCTTTTTTCGTGGAAAAGTTACAAAGGCAAGAACAGGAAAGATTTAATAACCGGTCATGCTAACAGATCATTGAAAATGTGATTTTAGGGTACCACAAGATATATACAAAGGAAAAGAAATACAGAACCTGCTCTTTAATGACTCATGGCTTTCCTTTAAATGGAAAGAATGAAATTCTACTGAGATTCATTTTTTCGAGATCCCATTCCTTTCAGCATACATATCTGGCCAAAACTAACTCAGAAGCAGTGATCTTTCAATCTCCAGGAGCTCTGAGCGATGTCTTAGAATCTCTTAAGAACGTGAGGGCTGCTAGGGCCTCGCCAGCAGAGCTGACCTCTGGCAGGGCAGAGCCTTTTCAAAGAAGATTAGAGGAGCTGTGCCTCAGAAGTGGGTATATCCCAAGACCACTGGGTCAGTTAGCTGTGGCTGCGCAACAAATGTCCCCAATCTCAGTGTGTTAAAGCAACAATGATATATCACTTGACTGTGGGGGGTGACTGGGGACTTCTGCTGGTCTTGCCCAATCTCGTTCACGCAGCAGCAGTTATGAGCTGAATGTCCCGAGGGCCCTACTCAACCGTCTGAAGCTTTCGTGGAGATGCTAGGATGGTGGGGATGGCTGGCCTCCCTCTCCATGTGGTTTCTCATGCCTAGACCCCTCAGAAAGGGTGGTCTCAGGATTCTAAGAGTATAAGAGTGGAAGCTGAAGAATGTCTGGAGGTCTTGGCTGGAAGGTTCACAGTGTCTCATTCTGCCAGTCAAAAGGAAGCTACCTCAGACTTGAAGGGGTGGCAAAAGAGACCCTACCTCTTGATAAAGGAGTTGCAAAGAATCCGAGGCCATTTCAATTCATTTTCAAAAAATTAAAAATCCCTCACACCTCCACCCAGCCCAGTCCCATCGAAGCCTGGACAAAAAAAGTGATGATGAACTAAGAGCCTCCTTCACCTTCTGGGACTTCAATACAACCACCCTAAAGTAGGATTTTCTATGGCACAGTCTTTCAAGTGAAGTGGCAGAAAAAAATACAATGCAGTGCAACACGATACACCACAACTGCGAACAATGAAGGAAAAGTTTAAAAGGCATATTCATTTGGAGTAGGAACCACAGTCGGACAACATAATTCTACAGAGCTTTACATTTATAGAACTCATTTGTGAACTCTGGTGATCCCTCACATGATATATCTACCGGTAAAAAAAAAGACAAAACGAAAAAACAACTGTTTATAAATGCAGGAGACATCTTCAGTGAATCCCTTCATATCACTAATTCCCAATTGATAAATGACAAGCTACAGACAGCTGGTTTGTATATTTCTATACTTACAAGAAGAGTTCATAATGGCTCATTACAGCCTCCCCATCAATAAACAGAGTCAATATAACCCACCTCACAGGATCTGCTTTGATAATTAGATATGTTACTTTGTGCCAATTTCACTGAACAGTGTCTGGAACATAAGTAATCTATAACATTTAGTGTAATGATAACTATTATGAACGTCTCCAAAAGAGTTTATCTTTTCAGTAGTAGTAAATTTTGTATTTAATCTCAGAAATCAGAAGAACAATTCATTTTTGCTTTTCTCTAAGATGTAATAACAAAGGTTGATGGACGTAGGGTATCACTCACACACACACACACACACACACACACACACACACACACACACACATACACACACAGAGGCAATCTGAGCTGCCTTTGGAGTCACTTAATTTAATAAACACACATACATTGCTTGCCTTATGCCAGGGGCTGTTCTAGGAAGTTTATAGACATTGATTCATTTGCTCCCCAGAACAAACTTACAAAGTGGGTCCTTTCATTATCTACACTTTAAAGACAAAGAAATCAAGGCACAGAAAGGTCCACGCCAGTAAATGAAAGAGCTGTGACTCCAGCACAGATGGTTCTGCCGTGAGAATCCACTCTCTGGCCTGATTCCCACTCTACATGCTGGCTGACCAACTCCTCATTCGAAGCTCCGCATGGCTATGTAGCTAGCAAGGTATGTTCTCGGTTGAATTAAAATTCCGTGAGACCTAAGGTACTGGAGAATGCTATGTGTGGCACGGGCCTAAAAACTAGCAATTGACAGATGAAAAACAATTATAAACAACCGTGAGGGGGCCTCCCTGTTGGTGCAGTGGTTAAGAATCCACCTGCCAAGGCAGGGGACACGGGTTCGAGCCCTGGTCCGGGAGGATCCCACGTGCCGCGGAGCAACTAAGCCCGTGCGCCACAACTACTGAGCCTGCGCTCCAGAGCCTGCAAGCCACAACTACTGAGCCCATGCGCTACAACTACTGAAGCCCGCACATCTAGAGCCTGTGCTCTGAAACAAAGAGAAGCCCACGCACCGCAATGAAGAGTAGCCCCTGCTCGCTGCAACTAGAGAAAGTCCGCGTGCAACAACGAAGACCCAACGCGGCCAAAAATAAAATTAATTGAAAAAAACAAACTGTGAGGCTTTGTTCTAGATGTTCAATTGCTCTATTGTAAAACATGTATCAGAAAGCGCGAGGGGGAGGGGAGAGTTGGAGGGCACTGGGGTTCAGGACTATAACTTCAAATTCATCTGCGCTTGGACTCAAATTTGGCCGAGAGGGACAATGCATTATATACTCATATAACTGTCCAATTCTTGCTTCTGAACCCAAACACGCTGGTGACAAGAGGCGGTGCTCTGAGGATCGGTGTCTTTCCATGTGAAATAAGAACAAAGAAAGAATGGAGGAGTGCAATTCCTCAATTATTCTGAAAACAGGACATGCTTCATGTGTGCTTATTAACGTTTCTCTGCAAAACGCTGAGAAATACACGGTGATGGAAACTCTGCTTTGGTTTAAATTAAAATTGAAGATGAATCACAGAAGCTAAGGTTTACTAGGCCCCCTCTTCTCGGCCCTTACATTTATTCTTCAATTCCCTGCAGTTACAAAAAAACTCTGCAGCAAATGGCATTCCTTCTCCCATGAAGCCAAAAAAGTGCTAGAGTTCTTGACGGCAAGCGGCTCACTTCCAGGAGAAAGAAACTCCTCAAAAGAGACATTGTCTGGTGCTAAGAATTTAGCCCACAATCATCAATTCAAACAGCATTCAGAAAAGTAAAGAGGGCCCCTTCTTCTGTCATATTGTCATGAAATTTAGAAGTAAAGTTAATTTGAGAGTCTGGCTGAGCTGCCGGTAACCTCCACCCACATCTCAGTGGAATGATAAAAGGCACACTCTTGCTGAAATGAGTTTATGCCTTAAGGTCATTTTAATCCCAGTGGTCTATTCCAAAGAGCAGAACATTCTTTAAAAGCTTTATATTGTGATTAGATGATTGGGGTTTTAGGGTTTAAGTGGTATTTTTCCTTCAGCAGAGATCTGCAAAAATTGAATAACTTTTCAACAAATATTTGCCTGAAATGAAAAAGCTTTCCTTTTTCTTAGTGTGACCACAACCTTGACCACATGATCATTAGACTCGGCTGTTTTCAGACAGCTTGGCTTACCCGGGCACGCAAATGCAATGAAAATGCCTTTATCCAAAAATACACATTTTCTACGGCAAGTTTTGAGCACAAGCTAATTTCACCAATTCATTTAGGGGGAATCGGCTGCACGAGACGAAATTATTAAGAGCATCTCCTAGTACAGGGGCATACTTTCAGGAGACTGAATCTCCTTGGGGAGACAGGCTAGGCTCCTGGCTTACAATTTTGTGTCAGGACAGCCTCGAAGGTTACGCAGTGCAGCCCACGATTTTTTCCAACAACACAGGTAAGTCTCAACTTCTGTCTCTGACAATATGGAAACTAAACTTGAGATGTTGTCACAACAGAGCACGTAAAAAATGCCACATAAAATATAACCCACATTCTTTTCAATGTTTAGTTTTACTCGGGAAACAAAAACAGTAAGGGCATCCCCCAGGGACTCAAAAATGACAAGGACATTGCAAACAAAGTCCTGTGACTTTGCAAACAAAGTAAGCGGCTGTGAGCACCTCCAGAGCCAGGAGAGATGCTGGCATCCAGGGAGATGGCAGTTAGAATGCAGTGCCCCGTGGAGAGCTGGGGCCCGTGGGGAGGGGCAGTGGGTACACTCAGAGACACGCACCCTCTGGCACCCACTGTGGGCTCTGGGGTGGAAAAGGGCTGGCACGAGTATTAATAGATGAAGGTCTCTCCTTTTACGGGCTGAGAATTCAAATCATGACGTCCTGTGTGGTCTGGTAACACCTTTTTTTGCGGTACGCGGGCCTCTCACTGCTGTGGCCCCTCCCGTTGCGGAGCACAGGCTCCGGACACGCAGGCTCAGCGGCCATGGCTCACGGGCCCAGCCGCTCCGCGGCACGTGAGATCTTCCCGGACCGGGGCACGAACCCGCGTCCCCTGCATCGGCAGGCGGACTCTCAACCACGGCGCCACCAGAGAAACCCTAAGATTTTTTTCTTCAAGTGGTCCTGTGATGCCAGGATGCCACACATGGAAGCAATTTTTCAAGTCTTTGCTCAAAAGTCGGCTCGTCAGCGACGCCTTCCCTGTTGCAGGATGAAATGTGCGCTCCCCGGAGCTCCTTTTCCCCGTAGCCCTCGCGGCCTTCCAGCAATAAGTTATGTATGTTACTCAACTGTTGGGTTGTTTGCCCGTCTCCACCAACAAGACTGGAATTCCTCGGAGGACAGGGGCTCTGTGCCTGCACGAAGGAGGCGCCCCGAGTGGTCTCCGTTATGACTGGCACCCGCACGTGCCGGATAATCCCGGGACGCATCTGAGTGACACTGCCGCGCCTGTCTGGGCAACGGGGTTAGATGCCCGCACTTTCCTGAGCTCACGGAGACTTTGCCGGTGAGCGCTGGGGCTGGCGGGTAGCTCTGAACCTGGCTATAGCAAAGTGAAATCAAGACACTGCACGCTTGTGTGAGCACAGAAAGGAAAACGGTGAGGTGCGCGGGAGCAGGGGGGTTTCGAGGAGCCAGGAAAAGCGCAGCGTGGCTGGGCGTGGGAAACGCAGACAGAACACCTCACAGGCCTAGCCCGGGCCCGGGATGGAAGGCACGGCCACACGGGAGCCTGACGTGTCTGAAAGGAGGCAATGCCACAGTGGGCATGAGATGAACGAGAGGTTTTAATTATCCTTCCCAGAGAGTCAGGTATTGACAGAGAATGCCTGAGTAATGCAAAACTAGAGCAGGGCCTGGCATGGTGGGATTTTTGCCCCCAGCTGAAATGAAGACGTCAGCTACCCATCAGCCAAGTTTGCTGTCTTTCTTCCACAGGGGCCCCAGAGAGCAGCTAAGGAGACGTAGTGGCAAAGCCCAACAGCCTCCAATCCCGGTGCTCAGAACACAGAGCTCCGTCTACGAGCCCACGACTCAGCGTGCTCTGAGCTTTCCAGGAACTGCAGAAAAAAGTGAAGGGCTGGCAACGCGAACACCCTCGTGACTGTGATTCATTTTTCACGGTCTGACACTGACCAGGCATCCTTCCTCATCCACGTCTCTTCCTTCTTCGTGTGCAGTGTCTGGCTTCCCCTTTTACTGCTTCATTAATACGCTAGTCGCAGCTCTCCACAGGTGTCTGGTAACTAGATTCTTTCCAAGGATTGTCTGCCCTGTCGAATTTTCGTCCGTGTTAAGTTTTTCTGAGAGAATCAAAGCATGGATTTGACACTTCCCTTGCTTGCTGTTTTTGCTTTTTATTTTGAACACTCCGTTTATTTCAACTAACCACAGGGACAAAAAGTGCCTTTCCCCCATTGCTTGTCATCCATTTCTTATCTCATCTTTGCGATGCAGTACCATTAAAAAAAAAATCTCCGATTTTACTTTTTAAATCGCTTTCAAGGAGAGCTGTTACAAAGTAAATACAAATCTGGAATTCCTCGGTATACGCTGGAGTCTTTCCCTTTCCATTTTATGCCTTGATGAATTAACATATAAATCAATCCCTTTGGAAATACATTTATCAAATTTAGTACCACAAAATATGAGATGCAGTGTTTGGCAAAGCGCCTCAACACCTGTAATCAAGAGCCACTGTTTCGTGCTCCAAGACAAGGAATCTATTTTCCTGGACTGTATACCATACAAGAGCTCTTTTCAATTCATACTTGATACGCACACCATTCGACGTACATTCTGCCTGAAGAGAAGCAAGCTGTGACTCAGTGTCGCCAAACTCCGTGCATACAAATGACCAGGAGCAGCTTTGTAACAGTCAGGGTTAGAGACGCCATCTTTCTGGGGTTACAGAGGGTGGGGTCCAAGAGCGGTGGCTCGCTGAGGAAATGAAGAAAAGCTCTCAGAGAACACTACCTCGTGTGGAATGCAGAGCTACAGCTGGCCAAGACAGAAGCACCTGGAGGTGTGGTTGGGTGTTTTACTCCAAGGTAGGGATCCGTATTCTGTTCAGGGCTCAGAGGAGGTTACTGTGGTAGGCTGAATAAGGGACCCCCAAAATACGCATATCATGATCTCCAGATCCTGTGGATATGTTATGTGACACAGCAAAAGCAACTCTGCAGATGTGATTGAGTTGAGAACCTAGAGATGGGGAGTGGAGCAGGGATCACCTAGGTGGGCCCAACGTCACCACAAGCGTCCTGACAGGAGGGCGGGAGAAGGGAGATCTGACTCCAGAAAAGGAGTAGCAGAGAGATGCAGCGTGAGAAAGATCCAGCCAGCCACTGCTGGCTTTGAGGATGGAGGAAGGGGCCACAAGCCAAGGAATACAAGCGGCCTCTCGCAGCTGGAAAAGGCAAGGAGACAGATTCTCCACTAGAGAATGATGCAAAAGAAACAGCCCCAACGACACCTCGGTTTCAGCTTATTGCAGCAGTGAGGGTGCTCAGAGAAACAGGACCAGTGGGAGATCTACAATGAGGGACTGGCTGACATGATTCTGGAGGCCGAGAAGCCCCGTGATCTGCAACCTGCAAACCGGAGACCCAGGAGAGCCAGTGCTACAACTTGGTCTGAGTCCAGAGGCCTGAGAACCAGGAGAGCCACCTGTTCCTCCAGGTGTTAACTCCCCATTGCCTCCTACCTAGAGGATGGCCAGAACGGCCTTCGGTCTATCTGGTTCCAAAAGTCCCAGTCTGAGGGCAGGCAAAGATGAGCTGAGACGTCCCAGCTCGCATAGTAAGGCAGGAAGAAAGAGGGATGAACTCCTCCCTCCGACACTTTTTGTTCCATTCAGGCCCTCAACATATTCATGATATCCACCCACCCTGGGGAAAGCCATCTGCCTGACTGAGTTCGCGGGTTCAGATGCTAATCTCATTAGGGAGCACCCTCCCAGGCACAGCCAGAAGTAGCATCCAGACACCCCATGGCCAGTGAAGTTGACACAAAAAATAAACCTTCACACCCAGTGAGACCAACTCTGGGCTTGGGACTCCAGAACTGTAAGATAAGATGTCTCTGGGGTTTTAAGCCACTGAGTTTGTGGTAGTTTTTTACAGCAGCAATAAAGCGATGTCTCGGCATCACGGCAGCCCGGCTGTTCGGAGCTGAGGACAGGAAGCAGGCTGCCTCGATGTGGGCCCATTCTGCCACTTACTAGCTTTTGGCCTTAGGCAAGTTTCCCAAACTATTATCCTGAAAGAGGATAATATGGGTATAGACCTGTCTAGTTTGGAGTTCCTCAGCGGCAGACCCTAAAACAAGGATTCACATGCAACAGTTACTTGGGAGGTCCAGAGGATATCCATGGGGGTGGGGAAGAGATACAGGGAAGGGAAAAGCCGGCACAAGCTGTATCATTAAGCCACCCACCACCTGGGCCCCTGACACGTAACCCCTGGGGGAAGCTCTGGTAAATGGTGCAACAGCTCCTTCAGAATTACCCCAATTTCCCCCTCGCCCTACCACCCTCTTCCCAACCCCCCAACCTGCCCCCAGGAGTGAGAGACTGAGGTATTTAACGCAAATCCCTGAAAAGCATTGGTTGGTGACTGTTCCTCTAGGTGTTAACTCCCCATTGCCTCCTACCTAGAGGATGGCCAGAATGGCCTTCGGTCTATCTGGTTCCAAAAAAAAAAAAGAGAGAGAGAGAGAGAGAGAAAGAGCACAGAGATGCAGATGGTGGCAGCTGGCTGTTAGACAAGTAGATGGAAGGGATACAGGAGGGGACTGAGTGTCTGATGCAGCCTTTCATGTGGTGGTTGGAGGATTCATTCCACGGTTCCATCTGTCCCTCACTCAGAGCCTAGCTCACAGTAGGCGTTTAATAAAGGTTAGTTATCATAACTGCTAGGTCCCTTTCCTCTGTGTTCCCAAGGCACCCCAACTGTGGTACTTAGCAACCTGTGCTGTCAATACCTGGTAGCTTCATGTTGCCCTGATTCAACTGTAAGCAGCTGGAGGGCAGCAGATGGAACTTCTTGATTCGTTATACAAATGCTCAGTGGGACATGGTAGGAGCTTTATAAATGTCTGTTGAGTGGCTGCTGCATGAATAGTATGTGAAAACCCAAAGCACTTGGCAATAGGAAGAAAGGACATTTAAGAGTGAAGCACGGGCCACAAAGAGTTACCATGTGACCCAGCAACTCTGCTCCTAGGTGTATACCCAAAAATGCTGAAAACAGTAATTCCATGAACAAGGCACGGATGTCCACTGTCACCACGTATATTCAACATAGTTTAGGAAATCCTAGCCACAGCAATCAGAGAAGAAAAAGAAATAAAAGGAATCCAAATTGGAAAAGAAGAAATAAAACTCTCACTGTTTACAGATGACATGATACTATATATAGAAAATCCTAAAGATACTACCAGAAGACTACTCGAGCTCCTCAGTGAATGTGGTAAAGTTGCAGGATACAAAATTAATACACAGAAATCTCTTGCATTTCTATACACTAACAACAAAAGATCAGAAGGAGAAATCAAGAAAACAATCCCATTTACCACCACATAAAAAAAAAGAACAAAATACCTAGGAATAAACCTACCTAAGGAGACAAAAGACCTCTACTCTGAAAACTATAAGATGCTGATGAAAGAAATCAGAAATGACACAAACAGATGGAAGGATATACCATGTTCTTGGATTAGAAGAATCAATATTATCAAAATGACTATACTACCTAAGGCAATCTACAGATTCAGTGCAATCCGTATTAAATTACCAATAGCATTTTCCACAGAACTAGAACAAAAGAATTCTAAATTTTATATGGAAACAAACAAAAAAAAAAACCCAAATAGCAAAAGCAATCCTGAGAAAGAAAAACGGAGCTGGAAGAATCAGACTCCCTGACTTCAGACTATATTACAAGGCTACAGTAATCAAAACAATATGGCACTGGCACAAAAACGGAAATATAGATAAATGGAACAGGATGGAAAGCCCAGAAATGAACTCATGTACCTATGGTCAACTAATCTATAACAAAGAAGGCAAGAATATATAATGGAGAAAAGACAGTCTCTTCAATAAGTGGTGCTAGGAAAACTGGACAGCTACACATTAAAGAATGAAATTAGAACACTCTCCAACACCATCCACAAAAATAAACTCGAAATGGATCAAAGACCTAAATGTAAGCCCAGATGATATAAAACCCCTAGAGGAAAACATAGGCAGAACACTCTTTTACATTAATCGAAGCAATATCTTTTTTGATCCACCCTCTAGACTAATGAAAATAAAAACAAAAATAAACAAATGGGACCTAATTAAACTTAAAAGCTTCTGCACAGCAAAGGAAACTATAAACAAACTGAAAAGACAACCTACAGAATGGGAGAAAATATGTGCAAATGAAGCAACAGACAAGGGATTAACCTCCAAAATATACAAACTGCTCATGTAGCTCTATGTAAAAAACAAACAACCCAATCAAAAAATGGGCAGAAGATCTAAACAGACATTTTTCCAAAGAGGACATACAGATGGCCAAAAAGCACCTGAAAAGATGCTCAACATCACTAGTCGTCAGAGAAATGCAAATCAAAACTACTATGAGGTATCGCCTCACACCGGTCAGAATGGCCATCTTCAAAATGTCTACAAACAATAAATGCTGGAGAGGATGTGGAGAAAAGGGAGTCCTCCTACTGTTGGTGGGAATGTAAATTGGTAAAATCACTACAGAGAACAGAATGGAGATTCCTTAAAAAACTAAAAGTAGAACTATCAAATGATCCAGCAATCCCACTCCTGGGCATATATCCAGAGAAGACCATAATCCAAAAGGACACATGCACCACAATGTTCATTGCAGCACTGTTTACAAGAGCCAGGTCATGGAAGCAACCTAAATGTCCATCAACAGAGGAAAGGATAAAGAAGATGTGGTACATATATACAATGCAATATTACTCAGCCATTAAAAAAAGGAATGAAATAATACTATTTGCAGCAACATGGATGGACCTAGAAATTATACTTAGTGAAGTATGTCAGGGAGAGAAAGACAAATATCATATGATATCACTTACATGTGGAATCTAAAAAAATGGTACAAATGAACTTATTTACAAAACAGAAACAGAGTCACAGATGTAGAAAACAAATTTACGGTTACTGGGGGAAAAGTTGGGGAGGGATAAATTGGGAGATCAGGATTGACATACACAGACTACTATATATAAAATGAATAACTAATAAGGACCTACTGTATAGCACAGGAAACTCTACTTAATACTCTGTAATGACGTATATGGGAAAAGAATCTAAAAAAGAGTGGATACATGTATATGGATAACTGATTCACTTTGCTGTACACCTGAAACTAACACAACATTGTAAATCAACTGTACCCCAATAAAAATTTTTGAAAAAACAGTGACTCCAGCAGATACTTGTACACAAATATTCACTGCAGAATTATTCACAATAGATGGAAACAACCAAAAGATTTACAAAGAGATGAATAAGTAAACAAAATGTGGTCCATTCACACACAGAAGAAAATTAGTTGGCCATGAAAAGGAATGAAGCACTGATATACACTACGACATGACTGAACCTCGAAAGCACTGTGGTAAGTGAAAGAAGCCAGTAACAAAAAATGCACATACTGTATGAGTCCATTTATATGAAATACCCACAACAGGTAAATCTATTGAGATAGAAAGTAGATTAGTGCTTACCACGGGCGGGGGTGGGAGGTGATGCGGAGTGAAGGCCTAATGGGGACAGGGTTTCATTTTTAAGTGATGAAAATGCTCTGGAATTAGAGGTGAGGATTGCATAATCCCATGAATGTACTAAATGCCACTGAACTGTTCACTGTGTAATGATTTAAATGGTAAATTTTTGATTTATGTGTACTCTACCTCCTTAAAAAAGAAAAAAAGCTCAAGAAAGAAAAACAACACTCTTGATGCCAGGCAATCAGACCAGTATTCTCCCATTTCTGGGAGCAGAGCGCTGGGAAAATCTCAGAGTTCAACAATAAGCAAATTGGGTTCGAATCCTAACTCTCCTCACTACCAGCCAGGCGAGCCGTGTTTGAGCGCCATTTTCTGCCAGGTGGAGAGGGCTACATTCCAGGATTGTTCGGAAGCGTAGAGGGAGAAACAGGTGAACACTCCTCGCACACAGTAGGCTCTTCAGTGAATGTGAGCAGAGGGCCGTCCTGACCTGGGTGACTCCCTGCTACGCAGCAGCGTGTCCAGTCCTTCTGCGGCTCAAGACACAAAGGCTCACGTTCTGCAGAACGTATCTAACACCCGCTGCAGTTTGTGTTGCCCTTTCCCAGGTGCAGGACTCACACGTCAGACACCGTCCTTCACTTACGGAGAGCAGTGAGAGCCGAGTCTCCTGAAGGGGCACCAATGTAGCAGGAATACTACCCTGGCCGTATTTTCAGACCGTGCAACCAACGGCGAGCCCGCGGCCTCTACTTAACTCTCCGGATTGATTTCACAATCCCTGTCTTACAAAGAACGCCAAAACAAGGCCCTAAAAAGAAAGGCGGAATGATGGATAGCACAGGCTTGGTCATCTTCCACAAATGCCAGACGTACTTGGCTGAGTTGATGGTCTTAACAAAGGTCTAGCTACAGTTAAACTTAGCGCATCCCTTTAAGCCAACCAGCAAAACCAATGGATTAAGACCGCCCAACGCTCAATGCTGCTTTGCCAGCCTTCCCCGGTCTCCCAGCAAGGCCTGGAAATGTAGAGTGTCTGCGGGCCAGTGAGCAGGAAAAGCCCTCCCAGATTCCAGAGTCCTGCCTTCGCTTCCTCGTTAAAATGCAAGCAAAACTTTTCCAATGGGCTCACAGAGGTCAGCCCTCAGCTGTTGTAGGCGGCTCCCATTACATTTAGACTGTTGAAGGCTTTCCCTGTCACTGTCAATTTGTCAGCCTCACTGAGAACAAGCGACATTCCTATTAAATTGAGGAAGCATTTAAGAAATATCAACAGGGGCTTCCCTGGGGGCGCAGTGGTTGAGCGTCCGCCGCCTGCCGATGCAGGGGACACGGGTTCGTGCCCCGGTCCGGGAGGATCCCACGTGCCGCGGAGCGGCTGGGCCCGGTGAGCCACGGCCGCTGAGCCTGCGCATCCGGAGCCTGTGCTCCGCCACGGGAGAGGCCACAACAGTGAGAGGCCCGTGTACCGCAAAAAAAAAAAAAAAAAAGAAATATCAACAGGAGGTCTAGATCCCTCCCGCTACTGGATCCAGTAGCGGTTCTCAACCTGGGGCCATTCTGCACCCCCCAGGGGACCTTGGGCAATGTCTGGAAACATTTTTGGTTCTCAGGACTGGGGATTGCTACTGGCATCCAGTGGGGAGAGGCCAGGGATGCTGGTAAACATCCTACCGTGCCCAGGACAGCCCCCAGCACCAATAATATGGGTCCCAAATGCCACGTCTTCCAAGGTTGAGAAACCTTAACTGGGAGGAGCAGTCCAATGATCGAAACATGTATCTCACTGGCCCCCAAAGGGAAACCCATAAAAGCAATTGATTTTTCAAGCACCTATTGATTCCTCATTTATTTGGTCATTCATGAATTTGTTTCTATGCTGAATCTAACTGGGGTTCCCCCATTAGGTTGCTATAGAGCCTCTCTTAAGCGTTTCTTCCCTTCTTTTCTCCAAGAGGTTGCTAGGAAGAGAGAAAAGTCTGTTTGTTGTCCATAGGATAACGGACAGCTTAGTCAGGCAGAGTTCCAGCCATGCAGTTTGGCTATTATTTTTTCTTTAGAGAGATAAATGAGATTTACACAATAAAATATCGAAGCAGGGTTTTTGTTTATTTGTATCATTCTTCAATTTCAGGAGAATGTATGTCCACATGACATCACCTGACGAAAGAGAAATGAAAGTGAAATCCTTAACTACGTAATGAATTTGCTCCCCACAGAGGAGCTGAGTCCTTAGAGGCCATGGGTCCAGGGGGGTGTGTCCATTCCAGACTGACAGAGCAGCCAACAGAGCAGCACTTCTCAAGCATGCATGCACCGGGGTCACCTGCAGAGCCTGTGACCAGGCAGATCCCTGGGCCACCCCAAAAGGCCCAGGCAACGAGCACTTAAGAAGGAGCAAGGGTCTGTAGTAACCCAATATCAACTGAAGAGACACGTAGGTCAGGACACATTGTCCACAGAAGCTTCTCATCATCCCAACCAGCCTCCTTTAAGGATGCACTCCAGGCTCTGAATTGCTTCTTCCGGATTCTCCTCTTGTTTTTTGTTGCACATCACGTGGAGTGAAAGGGAAATCCAGGGCGGGTGGGGGGGTGGCGGGAGGGGGGAGTTGAGGTTGAGGGCAGGATGGGTGAAGAACGTAGCACAGGGAGCATGTCTGTCTGTGGAGACACAATTCTAGAGTGTGACGGCTCTTGGTTCGCCCCTTGCATAAGACATCTCCTCAGGCACGGGTGACTTGATTAGAGCTTTGCCGACCCACGTGTTCATAACGCTGGGCACAGGGTGTTGTCTATGCATCTGTGAAGCACGATGCCGAGGAGACTGACATTAGTCTGCATTTATACAGAAATGATCCGTCAACCTCCCAGTAAACAGAATCAGCCCACGTGCTCATCAGGTTTGGAGCAGGCGGCTGGGAAGTCAACCGTGTGTCCTGGAGGAAAGCTGCAGAAACCATTATTTCTCTACAGGCAGCACAGGTCCATTTTATGTGCAATGCTGCCTTGTAAACCAGTGACCAAACAAACGACGGGCATATCCACGGCAGACGAACGTAGAGCAAGTAGCACTTGGACCAGGCTTGTCTGTGGTAGCTCAGCAGAACATCCGATCTCGACCTGAGCTCCAAACTTGCAGGATTTATTATTTCTACCCCCTTAACTTGTCAAGGAGTAAATCTACCTATGAGAACAACTGCATAACTGGTAGTTGTACGGAGTAATATAGAATATTCCACACTTCTCAGTTCCACGTTTACTAGTCCGTCCTCACAAAGACCTTAATACCTATGGAGCGTGGAGGAGCTAAAAATGTACCATAGACAGGGTTGGAATGGGCTGCCCTCGCCTTCACTTGGTCAACCCAGTTACAAAAGTTCACAGTGACACCAGACTGGATTTAGAGAGTTAATGTTTTCGGTATCCCTCATTCAGTGAGTTTATTATTGAAATAGCCACCCTTTCTTCACTGTCCATCCTAAACGAGAGACGTGATGGTGCATGGTTTCTTTAAGGAAGGTAAAATAACCAATGTTTTTATGCACTGAATAGTTACTTGAGCTTCTAACCTCTAAGGGTGCCGGCAGAGGCTCTTTGCCCCTGGCTTGGGGGAGGAATGTTTTCAAACCTGGCTCTGTTAACCCCAGATGCATCCTTTCTGATCACCTGGCAGGCCCAAGACCTGTGGGAATCAACCCAAAGAAGCACCATCGGAAGAGCCCAAACCACCGGTGTGCTCAGCGGTGTAGACTCTCAGTGGGGATGCTGGGCGGGGTGGGAAATATGAAGACATCTCAGGGGTAGTAGGACAACCCATTCTTTCATCCACCCGCTCCCACCCGCTCCCAACCACTCTCCCTCATCGAGTGAGAAATAATGTGCCCGTTCCTTACATTTTTGTTCTCCTTAGATGGCTATTTCTGTGGCTTGACTTTTGCCAGGTCAAAACAAAAATGAGCGTGGATCAGAGAAAAAAACAATTCACTTAAGGTGATGGGAAATGTTATCTAGCACTGGACAACAAATGGAATGAAAGCAAAATGAATGGTAATAAATGAAGATGCCTGTGAGATATCCAGACAAGCAGATTCCTCTTTGCTTAGTATAAGTGGCATATTTCTCCAAAGCCTTTATCTCCGGTGAACCCTATAACAAGAGGCAGCGAGGTTAAAGATTTACTCAAGGGCATACAGCCATCCACTGGGACTAGTGGGAGGAGATGGAACCCAGACCCCTCCTAACTCCGGGACCTCATTCATTTTCCACTGAGCCATGTGATATTCATCTATTTACCTATCTATCCATCAACTTACCTATTTTAGCTAGCATTGTATATCACTACATGGAATAGGCAGAAATGTAAAAATCACACTTCTTAGAAGTGACATATCATAAACCAAGTATGCACATGTAGGACCTAAAATGGGACAGAAGCTAGTGTTTCCTGTCTTTTCCTTATATTTGTTCTATAAATTGAGGCAGATATCCAGCCTGGTTTTATAAAGAAATCTGACCTTAGTCATCAGGCAATACATGAGCACAAAGACTTCAAGAATTTTTAATACTTCTTGACTAGTACTTGGTACAAATGAATTTATTTCCAAATTGGCCACACACTAACTTCACTATTTTGGCCAAGTTCCATAACGTCTCCAGCCCTCAACTCCTTATCCACAAAACAAGGGTGTCACGCTAGGTTAGCCCTAAATACCTTGTCCTGAACTACTTTGAAACTTTATAGAAATACAGTTTCTATAGCTCTATATTAGTGTCACTGGACCTTCTCACTTGCAAATGCTTAATGACCTTCACCATCCTCCTGACACTGGTAAAAGCTAAAAGAAGTTGTAAAATAACTTGGAAGTTCCAAAAAGAAGGCAAAGTGGTCACTAGGACCATTATTATATAACTATAGTTTAGAACAGAATCACATAGGGAGAATTTTCTGGGGAACGTAATGGTACATAACTTCATAAAATTATACAAATACATCAATTGGCACACAATGAAAACCTAACAATGCTTTTCATATAATTTTCTAAGTGTTCACCTTTTGCTAAAGAAAAAGTATTTTTCATTTGCAATACTCATTCCAAAAAGTGTCACCAAAATTATTTTTATGACCACTTAAAAATTATGATAAAGATAAATCACTTTGATTTGTTTGAATAACCCCAATACCTGTGGCAGGTGCTTAAAAAATTTTATATTCGCTCTTGCTCCAGAAACTATTTAAGATCCCTTGCTGAGGTCACTGTATTTAAAGGCAAAACCTACCCACTTTAGAAGTCTTAAAGGAGTTCAGAAAGACACTGTCAGATCCCTAGGTGTGAAAAAAATGCCTTGTGCTTAATTCAGGAGCCCTTAACACCGTGCAGCATTTTCTCAAGGCATACAAATCGACCCACACACAGCATTTGTCTCACGACTAACCCCAGACCCCATCTGCTGCCCCTGTCTCCCTTTTACGTTTATAGACATGGTGCCTGACCTTCGGGCACTTACGCTCTAGTGGAGGAGATAAAATGCATACACACGAAATAATTAGAGCACAATTAAGAGATCAATGTCATATGACTGTGAGTACAAAGGCTGCAGAGGAAAGAGAGGGTACTGAATGCTTAATTAGCTGAAGAAAGGAGTGGGGTCCCTGAGGGAGGTGAGACAAGGCAGCCAAAAGCCATGACTCAAGAATAAATTCAGCTTTTGCAAAAATAACATCGACGTCCGTGAAGATGAGACTCAACGTGGAAACGGTGGGGAAAGGGACTGGATAAGTTGGTGGAGGTAGGGGGCACTTCATACTGGACCTCAATAACTGATCTATACTTCTAGAGGCAGGCACTGCATTTTTATCTCCACCTTCCAAAAAGTGTAGGATAGTATGTCCCCCATGGAGCGAAACTAGTCCAGTGGGAAATGGAAGATAAACTTCCCCTCCTTTGTCTACTCCATGGACTCCTTCAAGTTGGAGTTCCTCCTCGCAGATCTACCAGATAAATCCTGCATGTCTTATGAATACATATACAGAGAGAGACGTGCTGTGCTTTGGGGGGCCTTATCATGAAACAGGAGTTAGCATGATTAAACATCACATGCTCTTCGTTCACAACTTTTCTTTCCTCACTTTTTCCCCTCATCCTCATGCCCCACACTTTTATCTTCCCCAACCATCACCCTTGAATTGGTACTCTAATATATACCATTAACACAAACTAAAAATATTTTCTTAAATTTGTAAAAATGTGTACCTGGAATGGAAATAAATAGTAACGACTACCCTGTAAAAAAAAAACCAAAAACAAACCACAATATCTTTCCACCTCTACTCCCCCTTAATAGGGCAGGAAAGTCATCCCAGAGTTGAGAATGAATGGATATTGTCTGAAGTCTGAAGTTGATAAACCATGATACTGAGGTTTATTATGTTATTTAAACTGTAAAGACAGTTGTCAGACCTAATACACAGCCTTAAATTTCTATATAAAGAGCACACACAAAGCGAACAGATCATATGTCAAAACTTGGAAGATAAAGAAAATATAACAAAAAGCAATCATAACATACCATAAAGTGACGGAATTGAGATCAAGTGAATCGGTTCATCAACAAATACAAATGGGATGAACTCACATGCTAAAAGGAAAGAACTTCCATCTTGGACCGAAATAAAGTACGTGCTGTATGTAAGAATGCAACTAAAGCAAAATTATAGCCATACAAAGACATGTCAGGAAATGCAAAGAAAAAGAAAGTATGGATCTGGACATTTATATCTCACAAATTAAAAATAACGCAAAAGAAGATGAACCAAAGTTCAAGCACATTAAATAGAGAGGGCACAGTCACTGCAATAATCTGACATAAATCACTTTGTGCTTCACGTAGCATCAACGTGCCTAAATAAAAAACCTGCAGGAAATAACAAGAAAATTATCAAATGAAAATGGATAGTGGTGTGAGACTTCAATCCCTGTCTGTTCTGGAGAGGCCAAACACTGGTACATTTCCTTTGGTGCCATCTGTACAGCAGTGGTATCGTATAGCGCTCTTTTGGCACTGCTCTAGAGTGAGCATCTTCTTTCACTTTTGACCAGCGAGCTCTTGCCACCCTCTGGGTACTGACTCCACCATCACTATATTCTGCACCAGCTGCAGTTTCCCAAAGGACTACAAAGCTGGGGAGAAGCTTGCAAACAGGCCCACGTGTGCATGTACGTATGTCATGTTTGCTGGCTACGTTTGCTTTACAATGGAAATCAGCACTAAATGATCTTTAAAAGTCTCCACAACTTGAAAGAAATTTTCCCGTGCTCCTTCCCGTTCAGTATTAGTAAAGCATAGACGGCAATGTTCCATTCTGATGCATTTTAAACATAATAGCATATGGTACTCTCACCTAAATGGCAAGGAAATCCAAAAAAAGACGGGATATATGTATACATAGACCTGATTCACTTTGCTGTACAGCAGAAACCAACACAACATTTTAAAGCAACTATATGCCAATAAAACTGAAAAAATAAAAATGTTCTGAAAAATAAAAATAAATAAATAAAGCGTAACAGCATTCTGTTGGAGAAAAGACCAAGAAAACTGCTGCTCAAGGAAGGTGAAGAAAAGCCACATTAGAGAAATCCCATGCCATTCTGAAGCTCTGCTCTAGAAGCTGCAGAAACAGTTCAGTCTTGGTATGAGATACCGTACTGAGCACCCGGCTACATTTCCTCCAGACTGAAAACCGTACATCTCTCTCACTTTTCTCCGTAGTCCTTAAAATTAAACCTTGTAACAACTTCTCACTGAAGGCTTCAGGGGTGGTTCAAAATTATTTTATCTATATATAATATATATATAGATACATATATAGAATATATATTTTTATATATATAATATATATTTTTAATATATATATAAAATATGTATGAAAACCTGAACCTGGACACAGAGTTAGAAGGGATATCACTAGCCTAGCTCAAACTTTGCAAAGATGTTCCTTATAACCTCTATACCTTATATAATTCACTAGTAAAGTCTGAAATGAAGACTTTTCTAAAAACAATACTTGTAAAATGCCTTATCATTTACTTACTTTTTGAGCGCAAACTAGCATTTGCTTTCTTAAGCCAATCTAATTGGAAATGTATTGAGGAATTAAAGGGGATACTAAAATATATTTTAAAAGAAATTATCATCTCCAGATACAGAAAAATAGAGGCACAAGGATGTGGTGACCAGAACTGGAGCGGTGAAGGGGTCTCTGAAAATAATGCCGCAGACCAGTGGCTTCGTTCCTTTATAATACACAAATATCCCAGATTAGAAGAAACGGAGACCAACATTATCCAAATACCAACCTCCGAAGACCTCCACATTATGACCTCAAACACATTTTAAGTTTGTCACATGTTCCCCTTTTATTGCACTAATCCCCGGGAAAGCCAGACTTTTGCCCCATATGTTCCTTATGCTATTAATGTTTCATTCCCAGGCTGACAAAATCCTATCCAAATTTCAAACTCACCCCAAATGTTTCCTCTTCGATTCACTATTCCCCTGACGCTTTTAAGTGTGTAAGACACTCTCCCTCTTTTAAACACATCTAGGGCTTTTATCTGTCATGGGAAATTGGCCTCATGTTATGGTTGTTAGGTAAGTCACATTCCCCATTGACCTATATCATAAGGTTAGGGACAGTTTCACACACATCTGTGTGACACGGAGTAGTCAGTGTAAACTGACTACATTGAAACAAACAAAATTGAAAGAAATGGACCTTTTTATCTTAAAATAGCTCTTCAAAATAGAAGAAAATGTAATGAAAAAGCCCCAAATTACACAGTATTTGAAGCTGAGTAGTTCTGCTAAGTGGTATTCTTAGGAGTCCTAAATGCTCTGGCTGTACACACATGAAAGACAAGATTGTAAATAACCGCCATGCCTCACAGAGAAACATCAGTAGGTGATTCTGACTTCTTAGGGTTTTTGTTGTTGTTTTCTCAGGATATAGAAACAAGTTCATAATTTGCATAACAGAGGTCAGCTCCCTTTTTCTTTTTTTTGAATTTTATTTATTTTTTTATACAGCAGGTTCTTATTAGTCATCTATTTAATACATATTAGTGTATGTGTGTCAATCCCAATCTCCCAATTCATCTCACCATCACCACCCACTCCCACTTTCCCCCTTTGGTGTCCATACGTTTTTCCTCTACATCGGTGTCTCTTTTTCTGCCGTGCACACCAGTTCATCTGTACTACTTTTCTAGATTCCACATATATGCATTAATATATGATATTTGTTTTTCTCTTTCTGACTTACTTCACTCTGTATGATAGTCTCTAGATCCATCCACGTCTCTACAAATGACCCAATTTTGTTCCTTTTTATGGCTGAGTAATATTGCATCGTATATATGTACCACATCTTCTTTATCCATTCGTCTGTCGATGGGCATTTAGGTAGCTTCCATGACCCGGCTATTGTAAACAGTGCTCCAATGAACACTGTGGTACATGATTCATTTAAAATTATGGTTTTCTCAGGGTATATGCCCAGTAGTGGGATTGCTGGGTCATACGGTAGTTCTATTTTTAGTTTTTTAAGGAACCTCCATACTGGTCTCCACAGTGGCTGTATCGATTTAGATTCCCACCAACAGTGCAAGAGGGTTCCCTTTTCTCCACACGCTCTCCAGCATTTGCTGTTTGTAGATATTCTGATGATGCCCATTCTAACTGGTGTGAGGTGATACCTCATTGTAGATTTGATTTGCATTTCTCCAACAATTAGTGATGATGTTGAGCAGCTTTTCATGTGCTTCTTGGCCATCCATATGTCTTCTTTGGAGAAATGTCTATTTAGGTCTTCTGCCCATTTTTGGATTTGGTTGTTTGTTTTTTTAATATTGAGCTGCATGAGCTGTTTATATAGTTTAGAGTTTAATCCTTTGTCCATTGACTCATTTGCAAATATTTTCTCCCATTTTGAGGGTTGTCTTTTCATCTTGTTTATGGTTTCCTTTCCTGTGCAAAAGCTTTGAAGTTTCATTAGGACCCATTTGTTTATTTATGTTTTTATTTCCATTACTCTAGGAGGTGGGTCAAAAAAGATCTTGCTGTGATTTATGTCAAAGAGTGTTCTTCCTATGTTTTCCTCTAAGAGTTTTATAGTGTCCGGTCTTAATTTAGGTCTCGAATCCATTTTTAGCTTATTGTTGTGTATGGTGTTAAGGAGTAGTCTACCTTCATTCTTTCACATGTACCTGTCCTGTTTTCCCAGCACCACTTATTGAAGAGACTGTCTTTTCACCATTGCATATCCTTGCCTCCTTTATCATAGATTACTTGACCACAGGTGCATGGGTTTATCTCTGGGCTTTCTATCCTATTCCATGGATGTATATTTCTGTTTTTGTGCCACTCCCATACTATCTTGATTACTGTAGCTCTGTAGTATAGTCTGAACTCAGGGAGTCTTGATTCCTTCAGCTCCCTTTTTTTCCTTCAAGACTGCTTTGGCTATTTGGGGTCTTTTGTATCTCCATACAAAATTATTTTTTGTTCTAGTTCTGTAAAATGTGCCATTGGTAATCTGATAGGGATTGCATTGAATCTGTAGATTGCTTTGGGTAGTATAGTCATTTTTCACAATATTGATTCTTCCAGTCCAAGAACATGGTATATCTCTCCATCTGTTTTGTATCATTGTTAATTTCTTTCATCAGTGTCTTATAGTTTTCTGCATACAGGTCTTTTGTCTCCCTAGGTAGGTTTATTCCTAGGTATTTTATTCTTTTTGTTACAGTGGTAAATGGGAGTGTTTTCTTAATTTCTCCTTCAGATTTTTCATCATTAGTGTATAGGAATGCAAGAGATTTCTGTATATTAATTTTGTATCCTGCTACTTTACCAAATTCATTGATTAGCTCTAGGAGTTTTCTGGTGGCATCTTTAGGATTCTCTATGTATAGTATCATGTCATCTGCAAACAGTGACAGTTTTACTTCTTCTTTTCCAATTTGTGTTCCTTTTATTTCTTTTCCTTCTCTGATTGCCATGGCTAGGACTTCCAAAACTATGGAGAAAGAGGACATCCTGACAAGGATGTCCTGATCTTAGAGGAAATGCTCATCTTGCTCCTGATCTTAGAGGAGATGCTTTCAGTTTTTCACTATTGAAAATGATGTTTGCTGTGGGTTTGTCGTATATGGCCTTTAATACGTTGAGGTCGTTTCCCTCTATGCCCAGTTTCTGGAGAGTTTTTATCATAAATGGATGTTGAATTTTGTCAAAATTTTGTCAAAAGCTTTTTCTGCATCTATTGAGATGATCATATAGGGTTTTTGTTGTTGTTGTTTGTTTGTTTTTGCAGTACGTGGGCCTCTCACTCTCATGGCCTCTCCTGTTGCGGAGCACAGGCTCCGGACACGCAGGCTCATCGGCCATGGCACATGAGCACAGCTGCTCCACGGCATGTGGGATCTTCCTGGACCGGGGCACGAACCCGTGTCCCCTGCATCGGCAGGCGGACTCTCAACCACTGTGCCACCAGGAAAGCCCGATCATATGGTTTTTATTCAATTTGTTAATATGGTGTATCACATTGATTGAATTGTGTATATTGAAGAATCCTTGCATCCTGGGATAAATCCCACTTGATCATGGTGTATGATCCTTTTAATGTGTTGTTGGATTCTGTTTGCTAGTACTTCGTTGAGGAACTTTGCATCTATATTCATCAGTGATATTGGTCTCTTATTTTCCTTTTTTGTAGTATCTTTGTCTGCTTTTGGTATCAGGGTGATGGTGGCCTCATAGAATATATTTGGGAGTGTTCCTTCCTCTGCAATTTTCTGGAAGAGTTTGAGAAGGATGGGTGTTAGCTCTTCTCTAAATGTTTGATGGAATTCACCTGTGAAGCCATCTGGTCCTGGACTTTTGTTGGTTGGACGATATTTAATCACAGTTTCAATTTCATTACTTGTGATTTGTCTGTTCATATTTTCTATTTCTTCCTGGTTCAGTTTTGGAAGGTTATACCTTTCTAAGAATTTGTCCATTTCTCCTCGGTTGTCCATTTTATTGGCATAGAGTTGCTTGTAGTAGTCGCTTAGGATGCTTTGTATTTCTGTGGTGTCTGTTGTAACTTCTCCTTTTTCATTTCTAATTTTATTGATTTGAGTCCTCTTCCTCTTTTTCTTGATGAGTCTGGCTAAAGGTTTATCAATTTTGTTTATCTCCTCAAAGAACCAGCTTTTAGTTTTATTGATCTTTGCTACTGTTTTCTTTGTTTCTATTTCATTTATTTCTGCTCCGATCTTCATGATTGCTTTCCTTCTACTAACTTTGGGTTTTGTTTGTTCTTCTTTCTCTAGTTCCTTTAGGTGTAAGGTTAGATTATTTACTTGAGATTTTTCTTGTTTCTTGAGGTAGGCTTGTATGGCTATAAACTTCCCTCTTAGAACTGCTTTTGCTGCATCCCATAGGTTTTGGATCATCGTGTTTTCATTGTCATTTGTCTCTAGGTATTGTTTGATTTCCTCTTGTTCAGTGATCTCTTGGTTATTTAGTAATGTATGGTTTAGCCTCCATGTGTTTGTGTTTTTTACATTTTTTTTCCCTGTAACTGATTTCTAATCTCATAACGCTGTGGTCAGAAAAGATGCTTGATATGATTTCAATTTTCTTAAATTTACTGAGGCTTGATTTTTGACCCAAGATGTGATCTACCCTGGAGAATATTCCATGTGCACTTGAGAAGAAAGTGTAATCTGCTGTTTTTGGATGGAATGTCCTATAAATATCAATTAAATCTATCTGGTGTACTGTGTCATTTAAAGCTTGTGTTTCCTTATTAATTTTCTGTTTGGATGATCTGTCCCTTGGTGTAAGTGAAGTGTTGAAGTCCCCCACTATTATTTTGTTACTGTTGATTTCCTCTTTTATAGCTGTTAGCAGGTGCATTATGTATTGAGGTGTGCATATGTTGGGTGCATATTTACAATTGTTATATTTTCTTCTTGGATTGATCCTTTGATCATTATGTGGTGTCCTTCTTTGTCTCTTGCATTAGTCTTTATTTTAAAGTCTATTTTGTCTGATATGAGAATTGCTACTCCAGCTTTCTTTTGATTTCCATTTGCATGGAATATCTTTTTCCATTCCCCTCACTTTCAGTCTGTATGTGTCCCTAGGTCTGAAGTGAGTCTCTTGTAGACAGCATATATATGGGTCTTGTTTTTGTATCCATTCAGGGAGCCTGTGTCTTTTGGTTGGAAAATTTAATCCATTCACGTTTAAGGTAATTATCAATATGTATGTTCCAATTACCATTTTCTTAATTGTTATGGGCTTCTTTTTGTAGGTCCTTTTCATCTCTTGTGTTTCCCACTTTGAGAAGTACCGTTAGCATTTGTTGTAGAGGTGGTTTGGTGCTGCTGAATTCCCTTAGCTTTGGCTTGTCCGTAAAGCTTTTGATTTCTCTCCCGAACCTAAATGAGATCCTTGCTGGGTAATCTTGGTTGTAGGTTCTTCCCTTTCATCACTTTAAATAAGTCATGCCACTCCCTTCTGGCTTGTAGAGTTTCTGCTGAGAAATCAGCTGTTAACCTTATAGGAGTTACCTTGTATGCTATTGGTCATTTTTCCCTTGTTGCTTTCAATAATTTTTCTTTGTCTTTAATTTTTGCCAGTTTGATTACTATGTGTCTTGGCTTGTTTCTCTTTGGTTTTATCCTGTCTGGGTCTCTCTGCGCTTCCTGGACTTGGGTGGCTATTTCCTTTCCCATGTTAGGGAAGTGTTCAACTATAATCTCTTCAAATATTTTCTTGGGTCCTTTCTCTCTCTCTTCTCCTTCTGGGACCCCTATAATGAGAATGTTGCTGCATTTAATATTGTCTCAGAGGTCTCTTTGGCTGTCTTCATTTCTTTTCATTCTTTTTTCTTTATTCTGTTCCATGGCAGAGAATTCCACCATTCTGTCTTCCAGGTCAGTTATCTGTTCTTCTGCCTCAGTTATTCTGCTACTGATTCCTTCTAGTGTAGTTTTCATTTCAGTTGTTGTATTGTTCATCTCTGTTTGTTTGTTCTTTAATTCTTCTAGGTCTTTGTGAAATAGTTCTTGCATCTTCTTGATCTTTGCCTCCATTCCTTTTCTGAGGTCCTGGATCATCTTCACTATCATTATTCTGAATTCTTTTTTGGAAGGCTGCCTATCTCCACTTCATGTAGCTGTTTTTCTGGGGTTTCATCTTGTTCCTTCATCTGGTACACAGCCCTCTGCCTTTTCATCTTGTCTATCTTTCTGTGAATGTGTTTTTTGTTCCACAGACTGCAGGATTGTACTTCTTCTTGCTTCTGCTGTCTGCCCTCTGGTGGATGAGGCTATCTAAGAGGCTTGTGTAAGTTTCCTGTTGGGAGGGAGTGGTGGTGGGTAGAGCTGGCTGTTGCTCTGGTGGGCAGGGCTCAGTAAAACTTTAATCCGCTTGTTTGCTGATGGGTGGGGCTGGGTTCCCCCCTGTATGTTGTTTGGCCTGAGGCGACCCAACACTGGAGCCTACCCAGCTCTTTGGTGGTGCTAATGGTGGACTCTGGGAGGGCTCACACCAAGGAGTACTTCCCAGAACTTCTGCTGCCAGTGTCCTTGTCCTCACAGTTAGCTACAGCTACTCCCTACCTCTGCGGGAGACACTCCGACACAAGCAGGTAGGTCTGGTTCAGTCTCTCCCGGGGTCACTGCTCCTTCCCCTGGGTACTGATGCACACTCTACTTTGTGTGTGCCCTCCAAGAATGGAGTCTCTGTTTCCCCCAGTTCTGTCGAACTCCTGCAATTAAATCCTGCTAGCCTTCAAAGTATGATTCTCTAGGAATTCCTCCTCCCGTTGCCGGACCACCAGGTTTCGAAGCCTGACGTGGGGCTCAGAACCTTCACTCCAGTGGGTGGACTTCTGTGGTATAAGTGTTCTCCAGTCTGTGAGTCACTCACCCAGCAGTTATGGGATTTGATTTGACTGTGACTGCGCCCCCCCCATCTCATTGTGGTTTCTCCTTTCTCTTTGGATGTGGGGTATCTTTTGGTGAGTGCCAGTGTCTTCCTGTTGATGACTGTTCAGCAGTTGGTTGTGATGCTGGTGCTCTCGCAAGAGGGAGTGAGCTCTCGTCCTTCTACTCCGCTAGCTTGAACCAATCTCCCCCCAGCTCCTTTCTAAATTTTGTGTAGACAACACTGCTATGTCTATTTTAAATTAGTTAATGTCTTTATTTAATCTCTGACGTATCCATAATTCTTTCTTAACTCTGATCAAGTTTCTGAGGCGCTTTTCTCACTCCACAGTTGCAGGTCACTATAGAGAATGGAATTCGGAAGTCAAAAAAAACTCTCTGTCAAGTGTGACTCTAAAGCAATAGAAATTATATGAAACAGTATAAATAAATGGCAACTCAACCACCATGACTGGCAATGCTCTCGTTGACATGATTTCCCAAAATGGTGAAAAATTGTGTGTAAAACTATGAATAAAACAATGTATAGTCTACCATCAAATTACATAAGAGTTGCAGTCTGGATAAATCCAATATATATTAAAATTGTGGGGGAAATTTTTCCTTTTCATGTAAAATTGTGTGATTCTAGCTTTAGACAATTATACAGTTTGTTTTTTTTTTTTTTTTTTGGATGTCAAAATGACATCTGGATTATCATGCTGCATCATTCAAGGTATTTTTTGGGCTCGCCATATCCCCCATTAGATGCAGTAAAACCCTCCAACCATCAAGGCAATAAAAGACTACTCTATAAATATCCTAAAGTATCCTGGGGGCAAACCACCAAGCTCAATGACAATTCATTGCCATGTAATGTGTTAGATATTTTAGTTTGGTGTAAAAACCTTTCTTGGCTGGAACAAACCCTTCAATGACCTGACTCATGTGTAAAGGTTAAACAGCAGGAGCATGGTGGTCATTTATTTCCAAAGCATTAAACACCCTGGGCTCTGATAAATACGCTTGGTATGTCACAGTCAATTAGAAAGCCGTCCAGTGTGAATGAGTTTCTGACTTTGAGAAATGCCACTGGCATCTGATAAACAGACAACGGAGTTGTACAATGCCTGTGAGCTCCATCCTCCTTCAGATACCAAATGCAATTCCAACTGCCTGCAAAGGCAAGAGTTCAAAGGAGTTGCCCATTCTTTGGGACTAAAAATATATTCTATTTTCCTCATGCAGCAGTGTTTCTTGTGACCCCAACACAACCTTGTGTAGCTCAAAGATAAAAAATGGCCACCACATGTCACAAGTTTCAACGGAACGCTTTCTGTATGGATGAGACAGAGAGTACATATGCATAAGGATGGACAGATGGAACTAAAAGTGTCTTCTTTAGCATGTTAGCAAACTTTAGTTTGACCCATGTTTAGGGAAAGCGTCCCTGTTATACAGAGTCTACTTGATATTGTGACAGAAAGCTAGTACATGGAAAGGGAAGATGCCAACTTATGTGCTATAAAATTATACAGGGAAGAGTTATGAGATCCAGGCTATTTGCATATTTCTAGTGTTATAGTAGAGGACAGCAACTATGCAAATGAACAAGAAGGAAAGAGCATTTTTAAAAGTATCTGGTGAAATTTAAAATTCAACTAGAACAGTTTGTTCTTTGAAAAGATGGAGGTAAAAGTATGGATTGTTATACGTTTCAGCAGTCTTAGATCAGCATTAATAGCACATGTCTGATTAATGTGCTTAACCAGTTTACACAACAGAAAACTAGTAAAATGTATTATGTCAGAGTATTGAAAATTGTGTCATATTTTACATGGTCCAGGAGCAGCTTGTTAATAGAGTTGTGGAATGTCTATATAAAATGCAGAATATATTTTTATGTAAATATTATCTTTTTTTCCTGTCTGACAAATATAGATATTGATATATTACGAGTATTTGGTGTCCTTAGTATAGCTGTTTTTAACTACAAAGTACAGAATTATCATCTCACTGTAATTTAAAAGTAAATTGGAAGTTTAACTTACTTGTGGTCAATTTAGATAATCTAAATAAAATACCCTTATTTCTTACCTCAATAATAAAAAGTTGGGTTCAGTTTGGCTTTATTGAGTGAGCAGGTGTTTTTGTTTGACTGGAAAATTATCCAATTATCCTTACCATCATGTGACATTACCTTTGAAGACTGTCTAAACATTCTACATTTTTCATGAAATAAAATATTGAACGACATTATTAACCAAGCTGACTGAATTGACATTTATAGAAGACAAATACAGATGACAACTGAATAATACACATTTCTTTCAAGGTCATTTGGAACATTCACCAAGACAGACCATGTGTTGGGCCATAAAATAAGCTGAAAGCAACTGGAATCATATAGAAGACGTTTTTCAGACTACGATGGAATTAAAATAGAAATCAATCACAAAACAAGATAAATATAATATCTTCAAATATTTTTAAATCTAGCAACATACATCTAAATAACCCAAAGGTCAGAAAGGAAATGACAACTGTAGTTATAAAATATTTTGAAGTGAATGTTAATGAACGTATGTTCATATGTTAATAAAACATACCAGGTTTTGTGGGATTCAGCTAAAACAGTGCTCAGGGGGCACAAAAATGTAGTGTCACTGAACGAACGTGCCTTGTCAATTCTCCCCACCGACGTGCCATTGCATCCTCCTTGTCTGTCTTTTAGGGAAATACTACTGTCCCTTGAATCCAATTAATATAAAAGCACGTAATTTTTCTCCCTTATGCATAATACTACGCCCTTCGTACAGACCTCTAACATGCAGCTTGCAGCTATGGGATGGTCTAGCTGTGTTTTGCTATTGTTTGTATATTTCTAGATCTTTACTGTCATTTTATTGTCCTTCAATATAACAAAAGGTGGATTTTGTTTTACTTTTTTTCTTCTTCCACCTGACTGATTGCTTAAGGAACAAAATCTGACATATAATCGGATTAAAATACCAACACTCACATATCCCATTTTCTTCAGATGTGCTGAGAAAATCTCTTATATTAACAAAAGTCATTCGTTGTGCATCCCTGTGTATAACTCACCCACACAGCACCGGAAGTAAAACTCTTAGGACGAGCACAACGAAGGTTATTGCTGACTTTCCACCAAGTCGGAGGTGCAGATAATGGATGGCATTTATGCAATCCTTCTCCTGCAGAGTTCTAAGTAGGACAATAAAAGCCTTGGGTGGCCCACACCATTCCTCACATTTTTGGTGATAGGACTTGCCTAATGTTTCAGGTGAGCTGACATCCTGAACTTCCACCTATCCAGCCTAAAACCAAACTCACTAGTTCGCATCCCAGGGGGCCCTAATCTAACTGGGTAGACTCCATGCAGGCAGCCAAGCATCCACAAATGAAGTGAGGCTGTTATTGCCAGGTGAGACCCTGGGGGTCCCTGAGTTCACTGAGCCCCACCCCATGCTCTGAAAGGCCCCAAGACTTCTGAGGGGCTTCTCAGGGGGGTCCTGCAGGAGACTAGGGCACGAGAGAAGGAACACCACCACCAGCTGTGCCCAATCAACCAGCTTCCTGCAAAGCTAGCTCTGGTTTCTACACAGAGCTTTTGAGTAGGACTATGCCTGAGAACAAGTATTCTATACCCTGCTAGACATCACGGTGCAGAGAGTCCACTGATGTGGCCCGAGGTCATCCAGTTAATCAAACGCCCATCCAGGGCCACGATCCACACTTCCCAACATAGCAGGGTGTCCTTTTCTACCAACAGAGGATTTAAGAAATGCTTCGAGGCTCCTTCTCCACGAACTCTCTCACCAGCACCACTCATTTCCCACCAAGTGGCTGAAATTGGGGGGCGGGTGGGCGTGGGGACAGTTAAGATACAGTCTTAAGAAAGGACCTGCCCAAATGCAGATATATTACCAACGATGGGCTTGCCAGCCTGCTCCTTGATGCCCCTGAGGAAGGGCCATGGAGGTAGTGAGGAGGAGACCAAACTCCCCGTCTCTGAGTTCTCCACAGGAATTCACCCTCCTTCAAGATGCTGAACACACAGGCAGGGCCCTGAGATCCTGGGACGTGAAGAGCTCCGTATGGCCCTTCTGACGTGCTTCTCTCACGTCACGCGACAGTGACAAACGAGAGAAATGAAAAGGCCGAGTGTTAAATTACTCCCTGCTCCCCGACACTGCACAGCACGTAAAGTGTCTGCGGCAGAGAGTGAGTGGAAGTGTGTGTGGTGGCACGTGTATGTTTGTGTCTGTGTTTAAAATCCTAATTGTATAAACGTATGTACCGATCCTCTACCACTGTTTTCTTTGATACCCAGATGAATAAACGTGCACCCATTTCTGGGGGAACTTCACGTTGCTATCAAATATTTCTTCAGACTCTGAGGCTGAGGCTGATCTCTGGGCTGTGGCCCGTCACCTCTTACTCTGAGCTCTTGCTTACCTGCTTTCACAGTGTCTGTGACCTTTCACCTACCTGCTGTCATCCCTTGGCCTTCTGCCCTGCCTCCCTCCCACAGCCCCCTTCTCCTTTCTTAAAGCACCACTAACCCGACCCTACCTTATCCGACACACTTTGCCAAAGACTTGGAAAAAAGAGGGGAATGGTGGCAGAGGATAAAAAAATTACTAAAAGCTGAGTAACAGGTACCACATTAAAAGTCCATCACCCTTTATTTTACAGAGAATTCCTTATTAAAATTTCCCATATTTCTGGAGTCTGCTCTTCCTTACTCTATAAAAAGATCTTTCATTCATCCAACAAACATTTGTTAGAAGCTTACTTATACACCAGGTCTGGGTCTATGTGCTAGAGACTCAGCAGTAAAGAAAACAAACTCTGCCATTACGAAATTACATTCTCTGTACCCATCCCTTCTTTCTTGAGCCCTGGATCACTGAAGCCCGTGGATCAAAAAGAAACAACGGAAAATTCATGTTGCCCGAGTACGCTGAGCATTTTCATCTCCCATTGTTTTAACCTCCCCCTTTCAACCTAGGCAAGCAGCTTTACTCTTTATAACCCAAAGAACAATTACGGTGTTTTCCTGAGCAAAAGAGCAGCTGTCATCTTGATATGGATTCTGCCTCCTCTCTAGAATGAAAAATCGGTTCTAGTCAAGTTTTTAAACCAACGTTTCCTTCTCTCTGCATTTGCCATTTCAAAATTCCACTTAATTGAAACCATTTCTCAATTATAATATCACCGATACATAATGACAATAGTCAGTATAAAATCTACCTCTTTATGAGAACTAGAGGTCCCACAAAATATTTAAATACAAGCACTTAACAATATTTCTGGGAAAAGACACCTAGAGATTTGTTATGTATTTGAATCTAGAGTACATAAATTCAGAAGTCTAACTTATAGTACTGAGGCAAAAATATGTTTAACAGTGATCTCATGCTCATTAGTCAGTAAAAACCATTATAGGGGCTTCCCTGGTGGCACAGTGGTTGAGAGTCTGCCTGCCGACGCAGGGGACACGGGTTCGTGCCCCGGTCCGGAGAGCCCCGCGTACCGCAAAAAACAAAACAAAACAAAACAAAAGCCATTATAATAAGCCAGCAAAGGGAATAGAAATAGCATATATTTTACTCCCGCTCTCTCCTATTGAATCCTTGCTATCCATATGATACCGTGTCACATGTTTTAGAAAACCGAGATGGAAAAGCGCCTCAGACGCCTTTCCTTACATTCCCGTTCCACCTCTCTTCCGAGACTTCATGAAAGAACTCCATTGAAAGAACAGTCATTGTTAAGTTCATTTCTTCACCTCCCACTTCTTCTTGATCTGTTTCCATCTGGCTTTAACTGCAACCACCCCACTGAAAGTGCCTTTGTCAAGACCATGGTTTGCTTTCTGTTCCCTGTTTTACTTGACTGTTCCACAATTCTTGACATTGTTGGCCATTTCCTTCTTTCTGAAACTCTTTACTCCCTTGGTTGTCAAGGCAACATATATTTTAGTGTTAGTCTCTTTCATGGGCTCTGATTCCTCTGCCCACCACTTAAAAGTTGGCTTCCATCCTCAACTCTCATCTCTCTCATCCTTTCTGAGATGAGAAGGACCTTGTTCACATTTCCATTACCCCCATAATGTCTACAACTGCCAAGGACATGTCTCTAGTCCATCTTTTTCTTAGCCTATAGAATCATATTTTTAACTGCCTACTTGACTTTCTCCACCTGAATGCTTTATTTGCATGTCAACCTCACCATAGTCCAAACTCGACGCATTATTTCTCCTTCCTTCCTACTCTCATCACCCTCAAGATGCAATTCCCACTCATGGCACCACTATACCCTCATTACCCACAGCAAAAAAATTTCAGAGTCATTCATACCATCTTTCTTCTCCATCACCTTTCCAGTCACTAGCTCCTGTCAATTTTATCATCTTAACACTGTACAGCCATCTCTTCCTCGCCATATACATTGCTACTATTTTTGCTAAGATCTTCAAAACTTATCATCTAGAGAATATGACGAGTGTTTTCTAATTGGTCTCCCTAAGAACGGACTCATCATTCTAATCTATTTTTCCTTATGTTATGATGTTGATCTCGCTAATGCACAAGCAAGTCCCTCTCCTACTTAAGAGATCACTAGTTATTCCCATTTTGTAATCATAAAAGCTCACACTGATCAGCGTCACATAGAGCCTCCTGCGTGATCTACCTCTTATGTATCTTTCCAATCTCCTCTCCCACCGTTCTCCAGGCCTCAGCCATACTGAAAAGCTTACACTACCCTTAAGCATATCATATCATTACCTTTCTCCACACATTTACACATCCTGTTCTCCCTTCCAGATATGCCTTTAGGATACCTTTGCTTACATGGTAGCCCTACTTGTCCTTTGAAGTGTAACTCAAGGACCCCTTCTCTTGGAAGCATTTCATGAACCCCCAGAAAAATGTCAATCCATGTTCCTGTGGGATCTGAGAAATGCCCTGGAAATAGCCTAAGATGTGACTTAATTGCTTGGACGTAAGATGAGTCAAACAATTCTAGGGTTCTGATCTTGGAAGCCAAGCATAATGGCGAACAACTATTAGAAAAGGAGAAGGATAAGGTTTTAGAAGAAGGGGGAAGATCTATGAGGTTATTTTTTAAAGCAAACTTTTTATTGATGTAGCACACGTGTACAGGAAGTTGGGTAAGTGTGCAGCTTACATGCCAGAACGACTGACACTGAAGAGACAGACAACACCAACTGTTGGCATGGATGTGCAACAACACTCATATGCTCCTGGAGCATAAATTGTTGCACCATTTGGGGAAACCGTTGGGCACTATCAAATAAAACTAAACGCATACTCCCCCTAGAGCCCAGCAATTCCATTCCTAGGAATACACCCAATAGATATGCTGACGTAAGCTCACCAAAAAACATGCACGGCATGTTCAGAGCTGCCTTAATCATTACAACAAAAAGTAGAAATGCCCATCAATCCTTGAATGGATGAATAAATTGCATTACATTTACACCGTGGAATACTACTGGACAATGAGAATGAACAACATACCACATGTAAAAGTGTGGCTGAATCTCAAACATAACACAGAGTGAAAGAAGTCAGTACAAAGGGAACATACTGCATGGTACACAGAGTACAAAAAGCGGCACAGTTAATCTATACTTTTGTAAAGCAGGATAGAAGTCAGTGACTGGAAAGGAGCGAAACAGGTGATTCCAGGGTGTCAACAGGCTCCACTGCTTCATTTAGTTGCAGATTACTGGTTGTGTTCCACCTGTGAAAATTCATCAAACTGCACAGTATGTGCCTTTTCTATGTACTGAACTGCAATGAAAGGTTTTTAAGTGTACAGCTTAATGAATTTTCACTAAGTGAACACGCCCATGTAATTAACACTGAGCCATGAAATAGAATATTGCCAGCACCTCAGAAGCCCCCTCATGTTCCGGTCACTAACGATGCCCCCAAGACAAGTTCTATTCTGACTTCTACCATGGTGGCAGAGACCCCACCTGCACTCTTCAGGACATCTACAAAACAGATTGGCATGGTGTAGATATTTTAAAGGTACACACTGAACTAATACATTACAGGCAAAAATGGGGGAGTCAACAAAGATATGTGAAACCTTAAGCCTGTTGGCCAAGTCCGTTAAATCAAAGGATAAACTAAGGGAAAGAAGCTAAGAAGGAAAGCGCAGTTCCCTGGAGAATGTCTACACTGAGGAGCAGGAAGAAGCAATACTGTAGGATAGTCCGAAAATCAATCAAACCATATCTTCATTTCATAAAAACCAGGAAGCCCTGCATTGCGTATTTTTTAAGTCAACTTGAAAATAGAAAGAATTTCATCTTCCTCGCATCCTTTGGATTCAAGCTGCCAGTAATTGTGCAAAGATCACCAAGTCCATGAAACAATTTTAACATTTGAGGGCTTCCCTGGTGGCGCAGTGGTGGAGAGTCCGCCTGCTGATGCAGGGGACGCGGGTTGGTGCCCCAGTCCGGGAGGATCCCACGTGCCGCGGAGCAGCTGGGCCCGTGAGCCATGACCGCTGAGCCTGCGCGTCCGGAGCCTGTGCTCTGCAACGGGAGAGGCCACAGCGGTGAGAGGCCCACATACCACAAAAAAAAAAAAAAAAAAAAAAAAAGTTAACATTTGAAAAGCTCATTAGCCACAAAACTGATTTTTCTTTAACTTTCTGGTTCATTAAATCTGATATTGCGTGTTAATTGTATGGAAAGGAAGACGCAACAAGACCCACTGTGGGAAGCTGGCCTTGCCCGTCCATTCACATCTGCACAAATATTACCTCTCCCGCCTGAGCCCCAGGACAGGAAGGGCAGACGTCCAGGCAATAAACTGCCTGTAAATTATTATAAAGTGAAAGTATACACATGGGAGCGGACTTCTGCGTGCATTAAGTTCCTGCGGCTGCATATCGGCGTCTCTCCAATGACGGCAGTGTCCACGTTCCCAGGTGCAGCTCTGTCTCCTATAACTGCATTTACATTCGATTTGAATTTCACTTCCAGCATTATCACATGCCTTCCTCTGGACTTCTATCACGCCCACGGTTTGAAATAAGTGAGAAGATTCATTTGTGTGATTGATGCTGTGCTATGTAATTTAAATTAGTCTGTCATCCCAATTAAATTAAGTTTCTTGACTTGGGGGTAAGGCGCTGACATACCATGTGGATCACAAAATGATAGTATGGGATGAGGAGAGAGTGTAAATACTTTTCACATTGTTAATTACGGTTATTTTTACATTTAGAAATACTGCAAAATATCCCCAAATGTTGGATTTCCATGATGATAACTGAACTTAGAGTAGTTAAGGAAAAGATCATGGTTTAGGAAAAGGTCATGATCAGTCATCCATACAGATGGATGATTACACACCACCCATGGGCAGTGCTGACATGACAAAGTAATTAAAGGAGGCTGGCAGCCTCTTGTCATTAATCAGCAGAGACAGGGCATGGAGGACGCCCACGCTTGGCAAAGCCCCAACGCACATCTCGATGCCAAGGACTCCGTATCACTTTCAACCTCTGGAGACAGAGAGACAAGGCCAGGCCCTCCTCACAGGTCACGTGGCCAGAAATCCAGGGCTGCTTCTCAGCAGAGTATCTTCAGGTATTTCCTGGATGGCTTTTTCTCATCTTTAACTGACTATCTTTTTTTTTTTTTTTTTTTTTAAGTAGCACACGTTTATGGAAATTGGAAATCTTTCAAAAAGTAGAAAAACAGAGATCATAAACAGTCACACTGACAGTGTTTGGATGCACTTGATGTTTGCTATGGATATTTTTCCATATGATGATTACATGAAATATTCAAAGTTACATAAACTTTATAAATCAACAGGTATCATCTTATAAATAATATGTGTTTATTGTTAATTTTTTTAATCTAAAAAAAACTTAAAGAAAAAAATGGTCTAAATCAGTATAGATAGAGCTTTCTCTGTGTGTTTCTCTGTTTGCTGACTCTTTCTGAATGTATCATATTCATATCCAAATTTTTTCGATGTCTCATAGATAAGTCCATTATCACCTAGTTTAGGGGGCAGATTGTGGGCAGAGATGTAAATCAAGCACACAACATGCCACTTGTGGAAGTCCTCCATCCTTGGTTTAAACAACTTTGACCTGTGTCCCAGGCTCGTGTTGTAAAAAGAATGACCTCTCTGACCTTCTCAGAGGGGGCTGTAGACACAGAAGTCCAGGTATGAATGTCACTGGTCTCACTTAGGTTGTGTTCAGAGGATGGGTATCCTAATCAAAGAGCTTCAATCCCAAGGTCAATTTTGCACCGGGTGACAGTTTCATTTGATTGGTAACCCCAGGTCGAGAGCTCCCAAAATACATGAAGGGGGCTATGTCACCTAAAAATGGAAGGAGAGACCCTGGGCTGCAGAAACAGATGGAAATTCCACTGAAGTTTTCACGCCTTGTATATAAACGTTCTTTCTCCTTATACTGAATAGATTGTCAACCCATTTTCTTAGGAGTACTTTTTTTTTAAACTAAAGCAATTTTTCAATGATGTCTTTTTTTTTTTTTTTTTTTCTGTTTTGGACCTCAAAGCAATCTTAACTGTCTCTGATGCCCATTTTAATTCTAGCACTACATTTTTTATTTCCTTGTATTCCTCTCTTACCTCACCTGCCTTGTTTTCTCATGTTATCCTTTGGTTTTTATTTTATCCTATTTTCCCCTTAGGACTTCCCTCTCTGGCTTTTTGCCTTGCACCGTATTTTGGATTCCAAACAGTTTTCTAGGACTCCTTTCTATTTCCTGACTTGCTTAACATTAGAAATTCACTCTCCTTCTGAGTTTTCAGGGTAATATTGCTTTGAATTCTGCAGCTTTCCCCATAGGCTCTGTTTGTTTTGCTTAGTTTTGTTCTTATTTACTTATCACATGTAAAGGAGACATCCATTTGTGGCTTCTGTCCCCAAATAGGCTGCATGGATTACACTCATCTTCACCCTATATTCATTTACAGTACTTTTCAAATTCCATTCTTTTACTTACATTAAGACCAGCTGACTGCTATCCACAGCTTCTGGCTTGACTCTCAACGTACAGCAAATGTTCACTTTATCACTTGCCTTCTATGCTGAAAATGAGATCCTCCTGGGTTTCCACCACCAGAGTATCCACGCTCTGCTCCAAAGGCACCAGTGTACAACTAATCCTCCAGATGCATTTCCATTTTATTTATGGTGACCATCCACCCCAGGATACTGCATGCAACCACCAGCTCCCGCCCAGCCCTCTTCCTGCCAAATATTTCTGAGGTCGGGTGTCCAAACAAAAATATGGGGGGGTTACAACAGCTACCTAGAAAAGGTATCATTCAGTCTTTGCTTTGGAGTCTCTGCCTAGCCTCAGAGACAGGAAGTGGCAGAAGAAAGATCTGCCACTACCTTCATGTGAACCAACAGACCTGTGGTGTTCTAGCTCGTGCTCTCAGGTGAAATTAGTAGAAACTCTTCAAAACGTGTGGCATTAGGTTAGCTGTCGATTTTCAGAGGTAACAGGGTGAGAAGCAGAGCAGGGTCATGGCAGGAATTTTAGCTGGAAATCATTTTCACGTGGACGGGCTTCCCTGCGATTTAAGCTGAAATCCATTCCTAAAGAATAAGACACAATGGACATGCTACCTTATTAAGCTATTATTTTCATTCTAAAGTCACTCTCAGAAGGCCACTCATCAAGGACTTTTCATTTTCCGAAAGTACTACAGCTCCACCGTTCCGGGCAGATGACACTTTTTCCCAAGTCTGAATGGTCCAAAGATATGCAATTTCACCAGCACCCACAACAAAGCTCTTGCAAAGTTCATGATCCATGTGCACTGGGAAATTCCTCTTTGCATCACACCCTAAATCCTCCTTGTGCTATGTGTTCAGCCTGCCTCTTCCTCTTGAACTGCATCCACAGAGCGGCTTCACCAGCGCAGTGAGAAAACAGCACCACTCACTCTCGTTTGTTACAATGGCTCGACCGAGGGCCATCGTGTTCAGTGCTGGCTGATGGCATAATTTACATCAAGAACACTGTTCTCACTTATTGGAGGCCGTAAAGCTTCGTCTGAACTACATGCTATGAGACCAAGGTAATTATTTATGACAATATCATTATTATGTGAAATTAGCCTTCCTTTACACAATGATTTTATCATTAGTCACTGTAAAAAAGAAAAAAGACCAAATTTGACGATTACTAGACGGGACTGTCTTAGTTCTCGCCAGGGAGTTACACCCTGAGATGCAGACATGCAGGGACCCGAGGCAGCAGCAACGTTAAAACCGAGACCTATGGGAAAGTGAGGGACACAGAAACGTTGAACTGTGAGTCATTACACCAAGGTCTCTCCGCACCCAAAGGGAAACTCTGGAGCTGTATGGTCCCTTAGAGTTGTCCTAAACTGAAGTAAAGGGACTGCACATTTCTACCCCCAAACTGCCAATAATTGAGTGGGAGTTGTTCTCAGGGAGCAGAGAAGACGTATGCAAGGTTTCTCCCCTCACCAAGTGCATTCCCTAGAAAGGGACCCAGCTATCAACATCCCAGCCGGTGTAGAAATAAGTGCCTCAGTCCTGAAGGGGGATCTGAGAGCACATTACAGAGTCCTGTATAAGGACAGAGAGTTTCCACAGACGGCTGTGTCAGACAACTAAGCTAGGCTGTATAACAAATAATCCTGAAATGCTAATGACTTAATAAAACATTTTGTTATTTACTCATGCTCCTTGCCCAACACAAACTAAGCCCCACTCATTAATGTCACTTGAGGACCCAGGTTTACGAAGGCTCAAAAACAGCAGGTATTTTTATGCTCACTTAGGTAGAAGGACAGAAACATGACGAATCAGGCACTGCCTTGAAGAGACCCAGAAGGGAATCATGTTTCTTCCACTCCATTTTGTTGGCCAAATTAGGTCACACGGCCTAAAATCCACCCAGTGTCCAGAAAAGCAGGAGGACCAGAACATTCATGACCTGATAAGCACCACCAAGGACTGATCCAGCCTGGGCTCTACAGATGTTAAATGCTCCCTGAAATACTGCCATGCTTTTTGTGTCTCTTTGCACATTTATTCTTTAATTACAACTAAAGGAGAAGCAGAAGGAACAGCACATTTGAGAAACTCTCATCTCCGGATAATAAAACTGAAGAGGTAAATATTTCCATAAAGCACGCCAACAAAGGAATCATAAGAAAATGCAGAGAAAACAAGCACGGATGACATTTAAGAAGAGACTTGAGGGGCTTCCCTGGTGGCGCAGTGGTTGAGAGTCCTCCTGCCGATGCAGGGGCCACGGGTTCGTGCCCCGGTCTGGGAAGATCCCACGTGCCGCGGAGCGGCTGGGCCCGTGAGCCATGGCCGCTGAGCCTGCACGTCCAGAGACTGTGCTCCGCAACGGGAGAGGCCACAACAGTGAGAGGCCCGTGTACCACAAAAAAAAAAAAAAGAAGAGACTTGAAACTGTACATTCACTAATGTTTTATCCATTTTTTAAGCCCCTAAAGTTATTAGCATAAAAATCCTCAAAACAGGGACTTCCCTGGTGGTGCAGTGGTTAAGAATCCACCTGCCGATGCAGGGGACACGGGTTCGTACCCTGGTCTGGGAAGATCCCACATGCTGCGGAGAAACTAAGCCCGTGCGCCACAACTACTGAGCCTGTGCTCTAGAGCCCGCGAGCCACAGCTACTGAGCCCACGTGCCCCAACTACCGAAGCCCGCGCGCCTAGAGCCTGTGCTCTGTCTGTAACAAGAGAAGCCACCGTAAAGAGAAGCCTGCGCACCTCAACAAAGAGTAGCCCCTGCTCACCGCAACTAGGGAAAGCCCACACGCAGCAATGATGACCCAACACAGCCATAAGTAATAAATAAATAAATAAATTTATTTTTTAAATCCTCAAAACAAAAGTCTCTCTGTGTTTTGGACAGACCGGCAAAGCAGAGAAATGAGACAGTGTCGACTTCGTTATTCCGTTACCCGGTAAAGCTGCAGGAGGAAGAATCCTCAGACTTAAGGAACGAGGGTATCTCCAAAAAAAACACAAAACAAAACAAAACAGAAGAGAAAAATCTGACCTTCTGCAAGGAAAACAGGAAGCCTATGGCTTTGGAAATAATTATGTGAAGCTGTCACAGCAGCGACGAGCACATATTACAGGTTGCCTTGAGAGCGTGTATTTGTGCTGTGTGCATGTGATGTATCTTTGTGTGTGTGTATGCGCCCTGGGCTGCTCAGCATACCACTTGGATAGCAACAGCATAATATGGCCAGTGCAGTGATTAGTAAGCACCTTGGGGTCATAATTACGTCTACATATCTACTTCAAAAACTTGAGAGAACTCTTCAACAAAGGGTGTTGGGAAAACCAGATATCCACACGTAAATGAATTAAATCAGACCCTAATCTTACACCACTCCCAAAAATTAACTTGAAATGCCTGAAACTTAACTTAACCTGAAACTTAAACCCCGGGAAGAAAGCATAGGGGAACAGTTTCATAATATTGGTCCAGGCAATGATTTCTTGGATATGACACCAAAAACACAAGCAACAAAAGCAAAAAAATAGACAAGAAGAACTGCATAAAACTAAAAATCTTCTCCACAGCAAATGAAAAAAATCAACAAGTAAAAAGTCAACTTAATGAATGGGAGAAAATATTTGCAAACCATATAGCTGATAAGGGGTTAATATCTAAAATATAAAAGAAATTTCTACAACTCAATAGCAAAAAACAAATAACTTGATTTTAAAATGGGCAAAAAACCTGAATAGACATTTTCTCAAAAAGACATATAAATTGAAAAGATACTCAACATCAACAATCATCAGGTAAATGCAAATCAAAACCACAACGAGATATCAACTTATACCTGTTAGAATGGCTATCACCAAAAAGACAGGAAATAAGTGTCGCCAAGGATGTAGGGAAAAGGGAATCCTGTACACTGTTGGTGGGAATTAAACTGGCACAGTCACAATGGAAAACAGTTTGGAAGTTACTCAAAAAGCTAAAAACAGAATTACCATATGATCCAGCAGTCCCACTTCTGGGTATATATCCCAAAGAACTGAAATCAGGATGTCAAAGAGATATCTATACTCCCATGTCCACTGCAGTATCATTCACAATAGCCAAGATATGGAAACAACCTAAGTGTCCACTGACAGATGAACAGGTAAACAAAATGCCATACATACATACAACGAAGCATTCAGCCTTAGAAGAGAAAGAAATCCTGTCATTTGAAACAACATGGATGGACCTGAAAGACATTATGATAAATGAAATAAGCCCAGTCACCAAAGTACAAATATTTCATGATTCCACGTAAATGAGGTACCTAGAATAATCAAACACACAGAAGCAGAGAGTCAAATTTTATTTTACTTTGTAAGGAACTATCAGGAAAGTATAAGCTTCTCTAAGTGACGGGGCTAGAGGGAGGGGAAATGGAGAGTTGCTGTTGAATGGATACAGAGTTTCAGTTATACAAGATGAGTAGGTTCTAGATACCTGCTGTGCAACTTGGGGCCCGTAGTTAACAATCCTGTATTGTGCACTTACAGATTTGTGAAGAGAGTAAATCCCATGCTAAGTTGTTAAGTATTTTTATAACCTTTTTTAGAAGAAAGAAAATTTTCTTTTTTTATTGAAGTATAGTTGATTTACAATGTTGTATTAGTTTCTGGTGTAGAGCAAAGTGATTTGGTTTCATACACATATTCTTTTTTATATTCTCTTCCATTATGTTTTATTACAGGATATTGAATATAGTTCCCTGTGCTATACAGTAGGACCTTGTTGTTCATCTACTTTATATACAGTTGTTTATGTCTCCTAATCCCATACTACTAATTTATCCTTCCCTGCTCTTCCCCTTTGGTAACCATAAGTTTGTTTTCTATGTCTGTGAGGCTATTTCTGTTTCATAGCTATGTTCATATGTGTCATGTTTTAGATTCCACATATAAGTGACATCATATGGTATTTGTCTTTTTCTGACTTACTTCACTTAACATGATCATCTCTAGGTCCATCTATGTTGTTGCAAATGGCATTATTTCATTCTTTTTTATGGCTGAGTAATATTCCATTACATACATACATACATGTATATATACACACACACCTCATCTTCTTTATCCATTCATCTGTCAATGGACATTTATGTTGTTTCCATGTTTTGGCTATTGTAAATAGTGCTGCTATAAACATATGGGTGAATGTATCTTTTTAAATTATACTTTTGTCCAGATATATCCCCAGGAGTGGGATTGCTGGGTCGTATGGTAGTTCTATCGTTAGTTTTTTAAGGAACTTCCACACTGTTCTCCATAGTGGCTGCACCAATTTACATTCCCACGAACAGAGCAGGAGGGTTCCCTTTTCTCCACACCCTCTCCAGCATTTATTACTTGTAGACTTTTTAATGATGGCCATTCTGACTGGTATGAGGTGATACCTCATTGTAGTTTTGATTTGTTTTTCTCTAATAATTAGCAATATTGAACATCTTTTCATGTGCCTATTGGCCATTTTTATGCCTTCTTTGAAGAAATGTTTATTTAGGTCTTCTGCCAATTTTTTGATTGGGTTGTTTGTTTTTCTGTTATTGAGTTATATGAGCTGTTTGTATATTTTGGAAATTAAGCCCTTGTCAGTCACACCATTTGCAAATATCTTCTCCCAGTCCATATGTAGTTTTGTTGATGGTTTCCTTTGCTGTGCAAAAGCTGATAAGTTTAAGTAGGTCCCATTTGTTTATTTTTGCTTTTATTTCCATTGCCTTGGGAAACTGACCTAAGAAAACACTGCTCCAATTGATGTCAGAGAATGTTTTGCCTATGTTCTCTTCTAGGAGTTTTATAGAGTCACGTCTTATATTTAAGCAGAGAGAGAATTTTCTATTGCCAATAATAAAAACAAAATATGTATTTGGAAAAACCCAAACAGAAATCTGCTAAGAAAAACTATTTCAGGATTGGAAAGTCATTAACTGTATACACGTGAACATGACATATGATCCAGGTCTTACTGAGGCATGAACCGATGGAGGTGAGAGTCCTGACATGGCTTTATGTATCTGCAATCCCCTCCACTGCTCTCTCATCCTGGCAGACCAGGCTCCCCAGAAACCACAACAGGGGGCGTCAGCTTCTGTCGCTGCTCGGTCCTCTTATGACTGTAAGTTCTCGGCTGGACTTCCTAATATTGCTGCTGAGGGCCTCAAATTTCCCCTAACTGTTTTCCCTATCTGGGCACTCTTACCCCTCTGTGACCCACTCCTATCCTTCAGCACAGTTCACTTTCCTCATGCTGACTATTATCACGCACTTTGTCTAGGTGCGCTGGGTGTTATGCAAAAGAAACACTCTCTACAGGTCACTTGGAGCAGCACGTAACTCCTGACAGTCCCTTTCCGAAATAAAATATATATGCAAATAAGTCTACACATACACATTTCAGCAACTGCTTTTTTCCCAAAGCGTATCCTCTGATTCTTCAGTTTCTTCCCCCTTGAGGGAGTCAGTAAAAGTGGGAGGCTGAAGAAAAGGTATTTCTTTGCTGCTAAACTTCATCACAAATTTACTTTTTTCTTGCTCTTTTATAGGAAAGGCTAACTAGGATCGCTAATCATCATGTTAACATTTGCATCAAAGGAACAGTTTAAAGTAATGAGCAACAAAAACATAAATGAACATTTTATTTCTAAGTGAGTTTCCCCGTTGAGTTTCCTGAATTGTTCATTTCCAGAGTCAAATGCCAGCCTGTGTTTCCCAGTCACACAATGAGAAACGGCAGACAGGAAAAGGATTGGCACAGGCTGTAAATGACTAACATACATTATAAGACTATGCTGAAGATTTAAAGTTAATAGTAGAGGTTTCCGGGCTTCCCTGGTGGCGCGGTGGTTGAGAGTCCACCTGCCGATGCAGGGGACATGGGTTCATGCCCCGGTCCGGGAAGATCCCACGTGTCGCGGAGCGGCTGGGCCCGTGAGCCATGGCCGCTGAGCCTGCGCATCCGGAGCCTGTGCTCCGCAAGGCGAGAGGCCACAACAGTGAGAGGCCCGCATACCACACACACACACAAAAATAGTAGAGGTTTCCAAGTGGTTTTATGTTCAGTATACAAACCCTAGTTCTATAATTTCAGAGTAAGCAACTACTCATTTTGAACGGTGTTTTACAGAGTCCATCTCAAATATAGTCCCACCAAAATTTGCTGTATTTAAATTGCCTTAACACTGTCTGTGAATTGTGTTCACTTGAGGAGAGCACGTGAGGAGTTTAAAGTATAATGATTTTCTAAAAATACCAATGATTTGCACATTCTTTTCTATCTCAAAGCAATTGGATTTATTATATATTTTTACCCCCTTGTCAGGCATGGAGAAAGTGGTTAGCAAGAACTCTCAAGTCCTATTGTGCTTTTAAAATAAAACGATCAGACCAAAATCTAAATTTATAATTTGGACGACACTGCGTGTGTCCTCAGTGAGACAATGGTATGCATTCTTCCTATAAGCCGAAGGATCACTTTATATTCTCTGCCTTTGCTCATCAGCTTGCATTTCAGCTTTTCAGCAAATGCAACTGTGGCAAACATCCTTAGAGAACAGAATCCATTCTGCAAGCCTGAGTATATTCAGTACCTGTCCATCACTATTACAGCAGCTCCTCACCTGGCTATTTGATCAATAGCACAAAGTCTCGCTCACGTATCTCATCACAAATCTTGTTAAATCGTTTCTAAAGGTGACCACACACAATGGAAGAGAAAAGAGAAGTATACACATATTTCCCAGTAAATAATCTGTGAATTGTACTCCTGTAAAAATACAGGAGTATTTTTTTGTCTTTGTCTTCTTTTTTGTCTTCTTTTTTGTTTTTTACATCTTTACTGGAGTATAACTGCTTTACAATGGTGTGTTACTTTCTGCTTTATAACAAAGTGAATCAGTTATACATATACATATGTTCCCATATCTCTTCCCTCTTGCGTCTCCCTCCCTCCCACGCTCCCTATCTCACCCCTCTAGGTGGTCACAAAGCACTGAGCTGATCTCCCTGTGCTATGAGGCTGCTTCCCACTAGCTGGCTATTTTCTACATTTGGTAGTGTATATGTGTCCATGCTACTCTCTCGCTTTGTCACAGCTCACCCCTCCCCCTCCCCATATCCTCAAGTCCGTTCTCCAGTAGGTCTGTGTCTTTATTCCCGTCTTACCCCTAGGTTCTTCACGGCTCTTTTTTTCTTAAACTCCATATATATGTGTTAGCATACGGTATTTGTCTTTCTCTTTCTGACTTACTTCACTCTGTATGACAGACTCGAGGTCTATCCACCTCATTACAAATAGCTCAATTTCGTTTCTTTTTATGGCTGAGTAATATTCCATGGTATATATGAGCCACATCTTCTTTATCCATTCATTCGATGATGGACACTTAGGTTGTTTCCATCTCCGGGCTATTGTAAATAGAGCTGCAATGAACATTTTGGTTCATGACTCTTTTTGAATTTTGGTTTTCTCAGGATATGTGCCCAGTAGTGGGATTGCTGGGTCGCCTTCGTCTTTAAATGTTGAGGAAGTTCCGTAGGTTCTTTACGCAACATGGCTCACAAAATGTATACCTGAAGCACCACTGTTAACTGAATCTAAAAGGTGAACCAACATAGCTTAGCCATTTGTGAAAAGATAATGTTCCGGTAGAGTCTTTTCCTATAAATTTGGGGGTTTCTTTAGGTTCTGTAAAAGAGGGATAATAAGAACTCTTTCGCAGTGTGCAAAATATTTAACTACAAATATGATGTGGGCTCTAACCAACGAGAAGGGGCAGTGACAACTCATTCTGGCCGGGGACCACAGCAAGCCACACCAAGGGGCATCAACCAGCCTCGCCTGGCTCACAGGGCTGGGGGGATTAGGAGATTAAAAAGCAGTGCCCTGGGCTTCCCTGGTGGCGCAGTGGTTGACAGTCCGCCTGTCGATGCAGGGGACGAGGGTTCGTGCCCCGGTCTGGGAGGATCCCACATGCCGCAGAGCGGCTAGGCCCGTGAGCCATGGCCGCTGAGCCTGCGCGTCCGGAGCCTGTGCTCCGCAACGGGAGAGGCCACAACAGTGAGAGGCCCGTGTACCGCAAAAAAAAAAAAAAAAAAAAAAAGCAGTGCCCTTAGCAGAGTCAGACATACAGGATAGGCTCAGGAAATGTCAGCATTTTCCAAATCAGGTCTGCTGCACAGTAGGGCTTTAATGCAACTGTATACATAGTTCTGGAGCGCTTCCTGTAAATATTAAACATACTATGTATCAAACAGTGACACACAATTATCTGTAAAAATGGGTGTGAAAACCTCAGTAACTGATTCTTCATTCACAATCCAAAGGTAGGAATGGATAGAAAGTTCCACTCGAGCCACAAACCATAGTCAGAGAGGCAAGGAGAAGCAGAAAAATTCATAGACGTGAAGGCTTCCAGAGCCATAGGTCACTCACAACAGACAGGGAAAGTGGTGGGAAAACTCTTTAACTTCCACAACTATAAGGTCCATCTTTAAACACTAAGGAGTTAGCAGAACAGAACTGGATAAAATTTAACAAATGTAACTTGCTCACATTCAACGTGGCTTTACACTAAAAAGAAATTCTTGGGAGAATGGAAATATCCAATTCATTAAACAATTCTTCATTGAGTATCTCCCCAAACCAAATCGTCCTGATATGCTGAAATTCCACTTGATTTTCAGGGACTTAGAGTGAATGTTTTCAGGAACACACGTATCTGTTATGCAGAGCACAGGTCCACAGTCTCATTTTCCAAAAGGAAATGTCAGGACCTGTGGCTGTCCCAGTTGCTATGGAGACAAGAAAGCTCTTAGATCAAGTTCAGAGTCCACAGCTCGGTGGATGCACAGCCAGCAGCTGCAGGAGTTAGAACCTTGCTGCCGTGTGGATTCTGCAGCTGCCAGACCAGAGATCTCAAAGAAGGCATGGAGAGGAGGGCAGGGTGGAGAGAGAACTCTTTGTTTTCTACTGAAAATAGGGGAAAAGAAAAACAAGCAATGGGGGGGATGGCTGATCTAAATGCAATTACAGTACTTAACGAATCCACCATTGCCCACAGTATTTTAGATGATATCAAACAACTAGGAAATTAATTGTAGCATGACTTTAGTCAAAGAACATGATGCGATGAATTCACGCAATATGAATAATTGCAGCTATCAGCTGAAATAACAGCAGGAAGATGAGTAAATAGGTCAGCTATTCTAGGAGATAAATGTGTATTCCTCCATGTCTTCCGCATAACTTTTGTAAAAACAGGCAGTAGCATTTTTCTAATTGTTTTGAAACCTTTCTTCAGAGGTTATATATCTGAAATTCAAGGGCTGGCTGAGGATAATCTCCCATGACCAATTACTTTCCACAGTAAAAGGACTTACTTACATTTCAGAGGTTTCTTTTCTCCATGATTATTTAACATTCTAGGGAACAGATGCATGGGTAGAAGTGGACCCTTTAAAAGAGCTTATGATGATGGCAGACTTTCTGCCTACACTAAGAGAAATTTTGAAAAATCAACTGCAAAATGATTTATTAAGACACTCTCTAGTTATTTAGTATTTAGCACTGAGAGTCCAGGATTGAAACCACAGAGTGTGTGCCAGAAAGCTTTGTTTTGTTGTTGGTTAGTTTGGGGTTTTTGTCTTTTGCCTGGAGAAATTATGAACTGATGGGGAAACACGTTGTCATAAGCGTTAGGCTTTTTTTTTCAAATCTTCATTTGAAGAAATCAAAGCCAAACAAATGCCCTTCCAAGTGTGACGTCATAGTTGGATGAGTATTAGTTGGCAAATGGCCTAGGCATTAAGTCATTCCTGGGAGCCATACTGTTTCAGGGCCCTGTTTGTGGGTAGAAAGCACGGTACAGCATGGCCCCTACAATTCATCCTGTCTCAAGTTAGATAAGGAGTCTACACATGCAAAGCAGCGACATCCTGATGATACGGACCTACCTCAGTATCTTCCCCTCTAGTTAAAGCTGAATTCTATACTTTGGTCTCTTTACACTTTATCCTAGTTACTAAGCACCCCTAGCACTAAATCTCCTAGCACTAAAATAGACGTTAGGAAAGAGGGAATAAAAAATAAACCATGGGGCTTCCCTGGCGGTGCAGTGGTCGAGAATCTGCCTGCTAATGCAGGGGACACGGGTTCGAGCCCTGGTCCGGGAAGATCCCACATGCCGCGGAGCAACGAGGCCCGTGAGCCACAACTACTGAGCCTGCGCGTCTGGAGCCTGTGTTCCACAACAAGAGAGGCCGCGATAGTGAGAGGCCCGCGCACCGCGATGAAGAGTGGCCCCTGCTTGCCACAACTAGAAAAAGCCCTCGCACAGAAACGAAGACCCAACACAGCCCTAAATAAATTCAGAAAAAAAAAAAAAAGAGTAAATCCTATTCAAAAAAATAAAAAATAAACCAGTTCCCTTGTCTCAGAGAGCCAAGAATAAAATTGGGTTTGCGTTGATAAAATGGGCATTTGGGGAGAAATTCCAACTTTCCTGATTCTAGCAGTGGAAATGCCTTGGAATCATAGAATATTAGACCTGAGAAAAGATCTCAGAGGCCAAAAGCACCAAACCTTTTTGTTGCATAGATGACAAAATTCAACGTCAGGGAATGTAAATAATTTTCTCTATTACTGCTGTTGTCTAAACAGCAATGCAAGCTGCCTTCGTATGGTAGAAGAAAGACCTGCTTTTCACGTGCTCGAAAGCTAACTGCCTATTCATGGTGAAAGGGTACTCCATCAGCAACCTCCCCCTGTCCTGCTTTGGCGCAAGAGCTCTGCTCCTCAGGATTTAGCAGAAGTTGAACATAGAAGGGGGAACCTAAATAAAGTTTCTCACAGTTATTAGTAAGCAAAAACCTGTTGAAAAGACTACTGATGACTAGTTCACGTGAATTAGAAATAACGGACGATTACAGTTATTTATGGTCTCCTACTTGTTCAAACTACTAATTAATTACACTAATTAATTTACACTAATTAAAAACTTGTTTCCAATATAATTCTTAAGTTAATGGCTTCACTGCCACACTTTGGTTAAACTAAACCAAGAATTTTCATCACTCACCCAGTAGGACAATATATATTGCATTCCAGTCATATGTTCTTATTATAATACTATTTTCCATTTATTGAGAAAGTATCCTATGCAATGTATTGTGTGAGTAGCTTTATTTACATTATTTCTCACTCTTACAGCTATTCCAAAAGGTAAGAATTATTATCTCCGTTTTTTAGATGCATGATTTTATCTTCAGAGGGATTAAGCAATTGGGCTAAGATCACAGCGTGAGGGCACAGTAAAACCCAGAGCCCTCAAGTTCCAAAACCAGACTCTCAACTATGCATCACAGCTTCCATAACTTGTCAGTTCTTCCACAGTCAGAGAAAATTAATTGTTCACTTATTTTTAAAAGATTACCCATGTCATCAGAATGGGAAGATAATTAGATTATACTGCAAATTCTACAAACGTCAATGAATAATTAAGACTTTCTAAGACTGCTAGAAATTGGAAGCTGACCTCCTGTACAGCTTGAAAATAGTTCCAGGTTATCTCGTTGAAAAGGAAAATTGGCAGTTGATCGTCACGGAACGTCTGGAGTAATTTCAAATCAGCCATACAGAGGAATAAGAAACGAAAGCTTCTGTAAATAGGCAAATATTAAGTATATTCCAGGGCAAGACTCAGACTATGCAATTACCAGAACACAAAGGCAGAACAAACACTGAGACCCTTCCCTCAGCCAGGTTGAACAATGATTTTCAAAAGAGATAGCCAGAGCTATGATGTGACATTTTAACATCAACTCAAGAGGGTCCCTCCTTTCAAACACCAGATGTTCTCTTTATTTCATCTTCTGTTCAACCCTGATTTTTTATTCCTGGGAAGACTGCATAGTCAGCTTCAAACCTACCCTCTTTGGGTTCTGCCTAATTCCTTCAGCAGAAAACATATCAAAAAATACTATCGCTGATGAACAATATAACCAACATGTGCACACCGACAGATTAATCAATGCATGCAGGGTCACACAACCATGAGGTCACAGGGCGCGATGGGAACTGTGATGTGCTACATTTAACACTTTCCCAGTCATCTCCCTTTTAAATTATCATGGCCAAAACCAAATGGCTATTATACTCCTTCATCCACGTTCTTCTCCCTGGGCGGGGCTGGGCTGGGAAGATGCCACAGATTTAGCAGGGGTCAGCAAACCATGGCCCATGGGCCGAATGTGGCCCACCACCTGTTTTTGTAAATAAAGTTTTGTTGGAACACAGCCACACTCATTCGTTCACATACCGCAGATGCGGCTGCCTTCAGAGTTGAGTCGTTGTGACAGAGACCATATGGCCCACAAACTGAAAATATGTACTACCTGGCCTCTTACAGGAAAAAAAAAAAAAAAAAAAAAAAGGTGCCAATCCCTTGTTAGGACATGGAAAGAAAAGACCTTGGTCCAAAAAAGTTCAAATGTGAATCATCAGAAATCTAAACTCATAAACGCAGAGATGAAAACAAGAGAGAGCAGTGCTGGGAAAGTGGCAGGAGTTCTCTACCACCCTCCCCAGAAGGAACACCGATTTGGACCACCACTCACAGAGGACAGTACCTTTGTGGAAGTCCAGGAGCCCAGCAGAGAAGTTCCAGCACAGCCCTGGAGAAAAAAAAAAAACTCTGAGGTTAGACACAATGAAGAGGGTTAGAGGAACACTTTGATTTTACATCATCCCCTCCCCAAGGCAGCACAGCTCGGTGCCCAGGACAGAAACCTCAGCATGATTTCTCCGGGGGCAGAAAGAGACTGTAAATGAGCACCTGGCCTCCCCTGGTGTGCAGGACACTGCCAAAGAGACCCAGCTCTTTCCTGCCCCAACCAGAAAACTGACAGGAGTTGCATGACTTGGGGGAGAGGAGGGGTGCAGAGGACAACAGCCACAGGCTCTCAGAGGATGACAAAGGGACGCAGATCCTACGAACCGCTTCACGGACTCCATCAGGAAGCTGATCCCCCCAGCTGGCCCCTGGGCACCCCTAACACTCCGTACGCCTCACCCACACACCCTCACACTGTGGCTAGCTTCCACGCGAGCGCAAGCCGGCCTGACTCTGTGGGATTGGGAGAAAGCACATAAATGCGAGCATTCATTCTCGCTAGAGAATTCTTCTCTAGGAGAATTCATTCATTCTCCTAGAGAAGAAAAGGGAGACTGTCAGCACCCAGTCTGGCTTCACAGGATCAAGAGAAGACATACAACCCCAAGAATCCCCCCCGCCCCCCAAGAGGGGTCAAGAAATGTGAGCAGCTGTATCCATAGAAAAGGTCTGAGAGAGCCTCAGAATCCCTAGCAGGGCTGACAGAAGGTATTTCTCTTCCAAAGCCAATCAGTAAAGACTGGAGGAGGTGACTCTGCTTCTGCAAAAATGAAGCCAGCAATGCAGGGCTTCAAGGAACGTGAAAGATCAGGGAAGCATGACCACCAAAGAACATAGTAATTTTCCCGAAACCAACTCCAAGGAAATGGAGGTCTGAGATTTGCCCAATAAAGAATTCAAAACAGGTGTTTTAAGGAAGCTTGGGGAGCTACAAGAAAACACAGAAAGACAATTCCAGAAAATCAGGAAAACAACATGCAACCAAAACAAGAAATTTAACACAGGGGTAGAGATCATAAGAAAGAACCAAACAGCAATTCTGGGGCTGAAAAATACAATGAATGAAATGAAAGATGCAAATGGACAACTCGCTCATGCAAAAGCATTTAAACACCAAGGAGCAACAGCCTGCCTTTTGAAGGCACTGCCTTTCATGGGAAAGCAGCTTTCCACATCCACTAACTGGGTTTACACGGGCATAGCTACTCTCTGGAAACAGAGACAATAATCATGTGAAATAGAGCAAAGAGGAGTGGAAATACCAACCAAATTCCTGACTAACGTTTGCGGTACAATTGTTCCCTTAGGTACCAAGTGAAACGGTTTTTGCATCCACATCCAATTTACACACATATATTTGTAATATTCCTGTATTTGTATGTGCGTGTGTGTCTACACTTAAAATATTTGTTTCATCTACTCTTGTATGTATATATACATTCCAATAGAGACAAGATTCATTTGCCTATGAAATGAATTTGGAAAGAATATGGTTTTAGCTTATTTGGAAAGACTATGGTTTAGTTATGCCATTACTAAATACATGTTGATTTGTTCAACCAGTACATTCAACAAATACTGCATGTCAGGCATGATTATAGGGTCCATGAATGCACTGCGGGGGGGGGGGGGGGGGAACAGACAAAAGTGTCTCCATTTTTTTTTTTTTTTTTTTTTTACTAGTTTACATCCTAGTAGAGAGGGAGGAGAAACTGACAATAAGCCAAATTATATTATCTATTGCTGTGGAACACTACACAAACTTAGTGGCTTAAAATAACACACATTTATAATCTCACGTTTGTGTGGGCCAGGAGTCTGAGCATGCATCCTCTGAGTCAGGGAGTCCCACAGGGCTGTGATTTCATCTGAGAGCCTCATCTGAAGGCTCAATTGGGGAAGAATGTGCTCATGTGGCTGTCGGTAGAATTTAGCTGCCTGAGGATTCTTGGATCTAGTGTCTTGGTACTTGCTGCTATTGACAGAAGGTCACCTTTAGTTCCTTGTCACATGGGCCTCTGCAACAGGGCAGCTTGCTTTATCAAAGCCAGCAAGGGAAGATCTTCTAACAAGACAGAGTCACCATCTCTTGTGAGCTGACCATAGAAGCGACACCCCCTCACCTCTGCTGAATGTTCTTTTAGAACTGAGTCATAGCCTACACTGAAAAGGATGGGAGCACACAAGGCTATGCCTCTCAGGAGGCAGGGACCATCAGCAACCATCGTTTTGTTAACATCTTTATGGAGTATAATTGCTTTACAGTGGTGCGTTAGGTTCTGCTGTATAACAAAGTGAATCAGCTATACGTACACATATATCCCCATATCTCTTCCCTCTTGCGTCTCCCTCCCACCCCTCTAGGTGGTCACAAAGCACCGAGCTGATCTCCCTGTGCTATGCGGCTGCCTCCCACTAGCTATCTATTCTACATTTGGTAGTATTTATAAGTCCATGCCACTCTCTCACTGTGTTCACGCCACCAACCCCAGTCCTCTCCCTGGGATCTGACCTCTGAAGCCCGAGCCTCAGCTCCCAGCCCCGCCCGCCCCGGCGGCCTCTCGGGCTGGTGAGTGCTGGTTGGCACCGATCCTCTGTGGGGGAATCTCTCCACTTTGCCCTCCGCACCCCTGTTGCTGTGCTCTCCTCCTTGGCTCCAAAGCTCCCCAACTCTGCCACCCGCACTCTCCGCCCGAGAAGGAGCTTCCTAGTGTGTGGAAACCTTTCCTCCTTCACAGCTCCCTCCCACCAGTGCAGGTTCCATCCCTATTCTTTTGTCTCTGTTTTTTCTCTTCTCTTTTGCCCTACCCAGGTACGTGGGGAGTTTCTTGCCTTTTGGGAGGTCTGAGGTCTTCTGCCAGCATTCAGGAGGTGTTCTGTAGGAGTTGTTCCACATGTAAATGTATTTCTGATGTATTTGTGGGGAGGAAGGTGATCTCCACGTCTTACTCTTCTGCCGTCTTGCAGGTCCCCGACACGTGAACCATTTTTTTTTTTTTTTTTTTTGGCTGCGTTGGGTCTTCGTTGCTGCACGCAGGCTTTCTCTACTTGTGGCGAGCGGGGGCTACTCTTTGTTGCGGTGCGTGGGCTTCTCACTGCGGTGGCTTCTCTTGTTGTGGAGCACGGGCTCTAGGCACGCGGGCTTCAGTAGTTGCGGCACACGGGCTCAGTAGTTGTGGCTTGCAGGCTCTAGAGCGCAGGCTCAGTAGTTGCGGCGCACGGGCTTAGTTGCTCCACAGCATGCAGGATCGTCCCGGACCAGGGATCAAAGCGTGTCCCCTACATTAGCAGGTGGATTCTAATCCACTGTGCCACCAGGGAAGTCCCCAGGAGCCATCTTTAAAGTTGGCTTACCACAGTGGGGGAGAACACATAGGGCCTGGTGGGCCACTGGGAGGAAATGGATTTTACTAGGATGTAGAAATTGATGTTACAACAATGTATGAGATGCAGCTCGGGATCCACTGAGTTGTGATGTATATTGACCAAGTGTCTACTTCACCACCACCCACCTTGTTCCCATGAGACCTCACAACTTCCCTGTCTGGTAGACAAGGACTGTGGTATTAATTTTTCAGCATCCTGTGCACAACCTGTCCTGATGCCACAGGCATTTTCCCAGTCACTCATAATCTCTCCCTGTATCATTCCTTCATGTACATTTTCTCCCCACCTATCTCTTTCCTACTGAGAACCACCTCTTGCATTAATCATGGCCCTCTCTTCCTCTTTTGGCCAACAGTATCACTACCAGACTATCAATACCATTAAATTATTTAGCCTCTTGATAAGTGAATCTTTCATCCAATTCAGAATAGGGGACACAGCTACAACTAAATTAAATTGCAAGGTTATCCTATGACTTTTCATGTGTGTGTTGAGAATATCTGCAGCGGAACATCAGTGACCATGAATACTATTTAACCGTTAGCTACACTTGGTCAAATCACTGTTTTGCTAAGGCCCGTGCCGGTTCTTTACAGAGTCCCAGACACTCTCTCTCTACCTTGCTTCTCTTTTCTCACTCCCTTTATACTGAAGTTCATGTCTTTCTCTATTACTTGTCACTTGATCTCCCCCAGAGAGCTGGGTCCATTGGCTAATAATTGTCACTGTTACCATAAGTTTTCTCTATGAATTGACGCTTTTTCCACCCAATCTGTCTTTCAAAAGCCCTGCCAGGGATCCCTTGCTGCCTGACCTCCACATCCACACAGTTTCTTCTTTACTGGCATGTGAATAAACTAATAATTGCAAACTTACGGAAAAGTGCTCCATTTCTGTACAGAGATCATATGAGGGTGATCGAGGATAACATCACAACAGTACAAATTTTACAACACGGCTAGGTCGGAAAGGAGCATCTTTCAATATTTAAACATATGAGAGGTGACACCTTAGTTTCCCGAAGTACTTTCAAGCCATTTGACCCTATTGGCCATAAGGCAACGTTTCTTGAAGCAGAAGAAAAGAGTTGTTATGATGCACTTTCTTTCACAGGAGTTTTGTTGTCGATATTTTGGGGGGAAAAACATGCTCTCAGAAATTGCTAAAAACACTTTCCCAATACTTATTCCTCTCCTCATGATCAAAACAAGGATGACAGAGTCTACGTTTGCCAGAAAGAAGTATAATATTTTCCCTCAGGTTTTGAAACCCCTTGAAAACCTCTGTAACCTGCTGCTTTGTTTTTATAGTCATCGAAGCTAAATTGGGGCTTAGAGAAAAATGAAGCATTCAACACAACTGAAGGAATTCCACAGCAATGCTGCACAGATGTTCCAAATGCTCAGCTTTTTCCCCTGGTGTAAATATAGCCTTTATCATGAAATTGAACAAACATTTTTCTACATTTGTCTCTCAGGAGCAAGCCTGCTCTGAACATCACGGAACATTTTATCCTCCAAAGATAGGCTGAAAGCTCTAAATTACTCATTATATGGCTTAACCAAAGAAGCTCATCGTTAGTTAATTGAAGATAATACGGCCTTGTTCCCTGATGCAGATATATTAAAACTGCTGGTTATTTCTGTAGTTAATCTCTTCTGCAAAAAACCCTCAGTCATAAAATTTTTGTTCTTACGATAAGAAATGAGATAGCATGAAATAAATATTTGATTTGGAGCTCAGAGGATGTGGAATACTAAAGAGGAGAGGACTATATTTCTGAAAAACTTGCAGAATGTCAACTCTCCCAAACGGTATTCAACCCAGTCATCTCAAAGAAAAACATTTCCATTAGGGCCGTGGCTAGGGTGAGACAAGTGCTTAGTGTGCAAAATTTCAAGGGGTGCCCCACTTGCCTCACCCTAGCCCTGGGACCAGCTGGACATCTGAGCTATACTCCCTGAAATTGCCTCTTACCTAATTTTGAATCAGCCATTTAATTGCTCCCTTGTTCTTGGACTTCTATACTCCTATTTATTTTGCTCCTTGGATCTTTTATTCAATCCATTACAACTACAACACAGACAGTGGGTTCCTACAGATAATGGACTGCCCCGGGGGGCACAAACAAGGACCCTGAAGCTGTGGCTACTGCTGTAAAGGGTTTACACCCCAGTAGGGAAGAGAGCACGCAGATTTCTTCTTCCTAAGGAAAGCCTTGCTTGGACCATCCTCTGCCCTTCAGACCTGGGTCCTAACTCCTCATGACCTACATTGCCAGATGACAGCACATCCCCTGCTGTTCACTTTCCAGCCCATGACAAGCACTCTTCCTCACATGTAACTTGAATGAAAGCCCTGTGAAACCCTGTGAGATCTCCTAACTCACTGCAAACCCAGAACTTTAAGCATCATTGAATGTCACTGACCTGAGGCTCTCCAGGTAATTGAACACCCCTTCTTTCTCGAGCATTCCTCCTCTCTGTCATGATGGCTTGCCTCCAATATTTCTGATCCCTCTCCAGCTACCTCAAGAGCATCTCTTTCTTTTTTTTTTTCTCTGTAACCTATCACCTTCTTCCTAAATGTTGACACTGTTCATAATCAAAACTGCCTTCTCTTGCTGCTGTGTGTAACCTCCCTGATCAATCCCAGCACTTGCAAGAGTCTACTTCCTATGCATACACCGCTGACCACAATCTGTATCCACCGCCAAACCCTTTCCACTGGGAGCCATGTCTTTTTATCTCTTCGGATACATTTATTCAATTGCTGAGTTCCTAGGCATCCTAAGTGCCTAGATGAACCAGATGACCTCAGACCTCAGGCTGCAACCTAGTGGAGGACGCTGACCAGCTCAGGAAGAGTAACGACACAACACGTGTTATAGTTAAAGAGTAAATCTGGTGCTCTAGGGCGATGGTGTTCAGACTTGAGCGCGTAACCGAAACACCTGGGCACCTTGTTCAAACGAAGATTCCGATTCAGCAAGACTGGGCTCTTCAGAGGGTCTGAAGATTCCGCATCTCTCCCGGCCCCTCAGGTGGTGAGGCTGCTGTCGGTCTGCGGAGCACACGTCACGGAGCCGAGTTCTGGGAGGCCTCACAGACCCTAACTTCGTCCGTGGAGTCAAGGAAGTGATGCTAAGTCCTGAGGACAGGCTGAATTTGCCAGGGGACCACATGGGAAAAGACAGTCTGGGAGGAGGAAAGAGAGCAGGGTCAGAAGGCCAGACATGTGAGAACACGGCGATGTGGCAAAACTCTGCCTGGAGCCCACGGCAGTGGAGGCGGGAGAGCCGTGTGGGTGGAGTGGGCTGTGGAAGAGGTGGACCTAGAGAGAATTAGAAACCAGGCGATGCGTGTCCTCGATGCGGAGACACGCAGAATGAGAGGACGGGCACAAGTGGAGAGAGGACCGCTGCACGTCAACTAATGGCATTCATCTGTCCTGAGGGTCACAGGTCATCGGTCTCCAGTGTCTGGGTCCCTCCCCACAGGCAGTGCTTGGCCATGCCTGGTTCCCCAAGTGGCCCCTGAAAGCATGGCTACCGTCCCTGGGGTTCCTTTTTGTCCCTGGGTGAACAGTTTTCTTAAACCTCCAACTTGCTCACGACAATTATTCCAGTGATTAAAGATTAGTGTGATATGTTCCCAAATAGGGGGGATTGAAAACAAATCACCAAAACATCATACAAATTCACCCCAAACAAGTAACCTCTGCTAGTGAATGAGTGAGTGAGTGAATGAATGAATGAATAACACAAGAAGATGCTTTGGGTAGGAATTCGGTAGAGAAGAGTCAGTACTGGTTAAAGCAGTGCTCTCTAAAAGAAATACAGTGCGAGGAATATATGTAATGTTAAGGTTTCTAGTAACCACGTTGAAAAGCCAAAAGAAACATGTGAAACGTATTTTAATAATACATTTTATTGAACCCAACATATCCAACATATTATCATTTGAACATGTCATTGATGTAAGATTACTGACACGTAGTTTACACTGCTGTTTCACGAGGTCTTGGAAATCCTCACGGGTATTTCGCACTTAGGTCACATCTCAATTCAGACTCGTGCTTTTTCAAGTGCTCAGAAGCCCCGTATCGCTGGTGGCTGGACAGTACGGGTTTCAAGGGTGCACGGTCCACTCCTTCACCTGCAACTATTCCTCATTCACTCACTGCGCAGGCTTGGTTAGGTGACTTCACCAACATGCCTCATCTGACATGGAAACAGCTGGCACAGATCTATGTTCCCCAAATGCTAAAGCACAGAGCCGAAGACATGGTGCTTTAGACAAAGGCATGAGCACTTCACCAGGCGGGGTGCTGGGGCCAGGGTTGGGAAGGGGTGAGCAAACGCTGAAATTACCGCAGCTCTCATCCTGTATGTTCCAGTCTCCAAGTAGCCTCCCACCCTCTTCAAGCAAGACACTTGAAGATTGCTAAGGTCACTCAGACTCAACAGTTGGCTGCAACTTGTGGGGGCAGTTTTTGGTCTGGGGTTTTTCTGTTTTATGGTTTTTAGGGTTTGGGGTTTTTTATGATTCCACAAATGGGAGCAGAAATAAAGCAATATCTTGTGCATTATTCACCTGATTGGCACAGGCATGTTTAGTGCACTCAGATGGTACAGAAACAAGTCTATAAACCCGGAGCACTATTTAAAGCTAATTGAGCAACAATGATGTCTTTAAGCACAGTGAAATACAGGGGTGACACGCCGAAAACTGCTTTACACTCAGGTCAGCTCCTCCACTTTACAGAACGACAGAGAAGAGTCCGCGCTTCCTTTCTTCTCTTTTTCGAAAGATCAGCGAAATTTACTCGACGGCTCAGTTTCTTAAGGAAACTCCGTTTTTACTTGTTTTGCTTGTTTTTAATGTTCCTTTTTAAGGTTGAGCAAATCTGTGAGCCAGTTGGAGGCCAGGGTTCCATGTTCAGTTGTGTGAGGACAGGGTCTGGCATGGCACCTAGCAGCCAGCTGGTACTCAATGTGTGTTTATTAAGTACAAGAGACAGCACTGCAGTCCTCACCGTGCACTCTGCAAATATGCTGACTACACGTGGCAAATACTTACACAGTGCCCCTGAGAAGAGGGGGGATGCACTGCGGTGTTCTCTACCACCACCAGGTATGGAGAAGGCAGCTAGACAAAGTTCCAGAGGAAGCTCAGAGCCGGCCCATGTCCACGCCCACCACCTGGAAGGCACTGAGACAAACGGCAGCCTCTCTATCTTTCTCCCCCAGCCCTGGGCCTTCACCGCAGCACTTTTTTTCTGCCTTAACAAATGTCTTTCTTGTCAATGTATTTTATCTTACTTTAAAATCTTTTTATACATACATATATATATATATATACAATTTTACATAATGCCCAAATGTGATTATCTCACACGTATTAGTTCACGGTTTCAGCAGCCTTCTGTGTGTGTGCATGTGTGTATGCCGTTTTGCTTGTCTTCTGTCTGCCACCCACACCATTCGTCTTTACCACCCACTCTGCTGCCACTGGCCTCCATGGTAACCCATGTGAACAATCTACAGTGTATCGTTCCACAATCTTCTGCATACTTACTTAGTCAGACACGTGCACACAGGATTTTGTCCTTGTTTTATAAAAATGGAACATTATATACACCTTTCTGCTTCTCGCTTTTTCCCCTCAAAAATGTCTTGCAGAACTTCCTGTACGCCCGCTGATATATTCAAATTCACCCTTTTGAGCGGCTGCAGGACATGATACGCCGTGTTGTCAATATATTCTAATTTAGTCTAACTTCCCTGTTGAAGGGCATTCTCTTTGTTTCTGGGTTCCTGTCAGCTTGAACAAGGGTCACTATATACCCTGAAACACCGGTCCTTACTTACTGAGCTTTAATTCTAGGGATGAAGCACCAAGCTGGGACGGCAGCGTTAAAGAGGATAAATGTTGAACATTTTAGTAGCGATCAACATATTAATATCAAAAGGGCCATAAACATTCATCTTATCACCAGCAGTATATGAAAGCGCCCATTGTTCCACATACCTTCGGTATGTGTTATTGCCTTAACATTATTTTACAGCATTTCTGTACCTGAAGTAAATGTCAGGTGAGCGATATGCAGCCACAGGATGTCCCCTTTGTGGGACGCCAGGAGGTCCTGCTCTAAGTGAGCGCAGGAGGAACAATGCTAGAAGACCCCCAGCAGACCTAGTTTTGGATTCACACTCTTCACCCTGATCTGAGAACTGGAGTGAGGTCCTCTATTCTTACTGAGCCTCTTTCTGCATTTCTTAAAAGGACACAGCTACACATATACATATGTATATGCATTTTAATATTAAAGGGTTGACAAGATTATGTGCATTTATCAGGCTAAGATCAAACTGAAGCCAAGAATCGAGAAAGGATAGCAGAATGTGAAAGCCATTTTTTTCCCTGAGGGCATCTGGTCAACGTGCTGAATTTTTAGTTTTTGTTTCTAATTTCTCATAGGGTGCAGGAGATAGAAGACAAAATCCAGGGCTCACCCAGGGTGGGAAATCTAATAGAGGGCATTTCTACTCAGATCTGGGATATCCGAAATGCTACACCCCCAGTGTACGTTTAAAGCAAAATAGACTCTTCACCATAAAAGGACTACAAGGACACTTTCCTGGATCCTGAGAACAGCAGCAAAGGAATAAATACTGAGAAGCTGTAATAAACACTAGCACTCATGTGGATTTGCAACCCAAGTATACATATCATGTGGGAAGTCAAAACAATGTTAAGCTGGGCTTCCCTGGCGGCGCGGTGGTTGGGAGTCCGCCTGCCGAGGCAGGGGACACGGGTTCGTGCCCCGATCCGGGAAGATCCCACGTGCTGCGGAGCGGCTGGGCCCGTGAGCCTGTGGCCGCTGAGCCTGCGCGTCCGGAGCCTGTGCTCCGCAACGGGAGGGGCCCCAGTGGTGAGAGGCCCGCGTACCGCAAAAAACTCTATTGTCGGGCTTCCCTGGTGGCGCAGTGGTTGGGAGTCCGCCTGCCGAGGCAGGGGACACGGGTTCGTGCCCCGGTCTGGGAGGATCCCACGTGCCGCGGAGCGGCTGGGCCCCTGAGCCATGGCCGCTGAGCCTGCGCGTCCGGAGCCTGTGCTCCGCCAGGGGAGAGGCCACAACCGTAAGAGGCCCGTGTACCGCAAAAAAAAAAAAAAAAAATGTTAAGCTATCAATTTAGCTCAAAACAGAACCTCTAAAACTATCTATGGTGAAGTGCTGGACTGTTCTGTTTCGTTTTCCATTTGTAAAATGCAATAAAAATGAACTGCACAAAAAATGATATGGAAAAAAGGACAAACACAGCACACTGATGCTATCTATAGCAATGTCAAGTTACCATAAAAATTTCCAAATGTCACTCTCATTTTCCATACTTATTGTACCAAAGGTTACAAGATTTTGTGGAATGAGCGCTGGTCCCAAGAATCCAGCAGAAGCAGCACGGTTCCTCTCTGTGGAACACACGCTCCTCTTAAGCCTCAGGGAATTCTCACAGTCATCTTCCAAGGAAAAAGCACATTTCACAAGTAAGAGAAAATCACCAAACACACAAGATAACTAGGCATCGTGAGAGGGGAACTAACGAGACAGAAAACCAGATTTGCAAAACCTTAACAAGTCCAAAACAAGCTTGCTGATTACGTTTAAGAGAATGAAATATGAAGAGACTACTATAAACGTGACCTAACAGACTGGAAAAGAACCAAACAGAAATGGAAAGTAAAATAATACAGAGAAAGACAAATATCATATGATATCGCTTATACATGGAATCTAAAATAATGGTACAAATGAACGTATTTACAAAACAGAAATAGAGTCACAGATGGAGAAAACAAACTTACGGTTACTGGAGGAAAAGGGGGGCGGGGATAAACTGGGAGATGGGGATTGACACATACACACTACTATATATACAATAGATACCTAATAAGAACCTATTGTATAGCACAGGGAAGTCTACTCAATATAGGAAAACAATCTAAAAGAGTGGATGTATGTATATGTATAAGTGATTCACTTTGCTGTACACCTGTAACTAGCACAACATTGTAAATCAACTATCCCCCAATGAAAATTAATTTTAAAAAAAGAAAATTAAAATTCCATAAATGAGTGTAGCAGCCGACTAAACATGGCTGAAGAGACAATTAGGTAACAGAAGCATAGGGCAGCTATTACCCAGAATGCAGCACAGTAAAACAAAGCAATGCAAAAGATGAAAGGGAAGTTTAGAAACACAGGGGGCAGAGGTGATATAAAATGGTTTCTCAGAGTCTCAGAAGAAAAGAAAGCAAACAGGGCAGAGGAAATAATATTCGTTTTTTTAAAAAAAGTTCTTTTTCCAGAATGGGTAAAAAACATCAACCTACAAATTCAAGACTTCCTAGAAATTCTAAGGAAAATTCATAAATAAAAATGAACACCTTAACAAGTCATAGCAAAATCTGAGAACACCAAAGACAATCTTCAAAAGGAGAAGAAAAAAGAAAGATGGCCTGGAAGGAGTGACAGGCTGACGGCTGATATTCAACAAGAAAGACAGAAGCTGGGGAAAAAGGGACTGAATCCTGCTGTCAGCCGCAGGAGCGAGCAGGGAAGCAGAGGCTCCTCCAAGGGAGCCTAGAGACTCTACGGGCCAACGCTTTGACTGTAGCCTGTGAGAGGCTGTGCGCTGGAGCACCCAGCTGAGATGTACCCACATTCCTACGGAAATGGTGAAAGGATAAATGCATAATAATGACACAAACGAGATGATACGTGATAATAAATATTTGTTGTTTTGAACTGCTAAGCTTGGGGGTCATTTGTTACACAGCAATAGACCAGTAATACAGTTAGCATTCATCTTTTCTACCTGCCAGCAAAGAGAGGCACTACTCAGCAATTCAAAAATGAAGATACAACACAGGCTGGGGGCGGAAGAGGCATGGAAAATCCACCATCTGGCCGACTGTCCGTGGAGAAGGGATAATGTGCCATGATGTACTAGTTTGCCAAAACTGCCATAACAGAGCATCACAGACTGGAACTTTAAACAACAGAAATCTGTTGTTTCCCAGTTATGGAGGCTGGGGGCGGTTCCTCCTGAGGTCTGTGAGGGAAGGGCTGTTCCAGGGCATCCTCTCTGGCTTGCAGATGACCGTCTTTTCTCTACGACTCCTAACTCGGTCTTCCTTCTGTGTGTGTCTGTCTCTTTGCGCAAATTTCTCCTTTTCACAAGGATACCAGTCATACTGGATTGGGACCCAACAAATAACTTCATTTTAACTTGATTCCCTCATGAAGACCCAATCTCCATAAAGGGTCACATTCTGAGAGACGTGAGGTTTAGGACCTCAACATATGAATTTGAGGGGGACACGATTAAAGCCATAACACACAGTGAGGGTTATTTAGATACAGGCTGCATGTTATTCAGACACAGACTCAGTGTTTGAAATCAAAAGTTCATTCCAGACCAAAATAATTCCTGCATATTTTTTTACTCGGTTCAAATGGAGGCTATAGCTGTAACGTTCGTCTTGCCTATCATTTATGCAGCTGTGGGGTCTGGTATGGTCTGGAGGCGTTTTTTGTTACGGTTTTGCTCTTTTGTTATCAGTTTTAAGAAAACATAATAAACGCCAAAGCACTAAAAACAGGTCCGCTTGGTATGAGATGAAGCCAGTTTAACCTGGCACTGGCTAAGTTCAATCACAGCACTGTTTACGGATGAACTTTTTAGTTCATCCACATAAATCACAACTAAGCTAATTAAAATCCCAAATGGAAGTGGTAACTCGGTTGTCCTGTAGCCCAGTTCTCCACCAAATCTATCCATAATGAAACATGAAGAGAGTAAAATTATTCTAGGGGTCACCGCCTAGGATACACTTCCAAAAGTCATCAACAATCCTCACTTGCATGCCCACAGCAGCTGACGCAAGAGTAGAAATGAAGCAAATGAAACCAGGGGCTATGCAAGATGCCCCTGCTGAGTGCGGCCCACACAGAGAATTAAGACTTCATCCCCCTGGAGGGTGGGTAGCAGCCGTCTGCAGAAACACAGGAATGAAGCTCACGTCCCAGAAACAGCTCCATTTTCTTTCAACACGGGAACTACATTTGCTCTAATGCTGTTCAGGTGTGTGCCTGTGTGGGCCTCATGCCACGCAGCCCTGATTTCCCTCAATCAGAACAAAGAAGCCTCTTAAGCCAAAGACTTTGGGTTAAGGCTGCCCCTGAGGACAACTGGTAAGCCAGGAACAAGCAGGGTGACGCAGTGGACGTCTCTGCTGCCGAAGGGAAGGATCACGTCAAGATGTTCCCATTTCCACTGGAATGGACTTTCTGGAACAAAGCACAACGGTGCAATCACCGCGGCAGAAAACTGCATGGAAAGGATGAAAGCAAATAGATGGAAACCAATTTGTGAAGCACAGACAGCATTCTAAGTTCACTGAATAACAATAAAAATTGCAGCACTGCCAGAAGGCTATGAAAGATCTGTACTCTGGGAGGAAAAGAAAAAAAAAAACAAAACAATAGAAGAACAGCATTATTTCAGGCAAGGCGACATACTAAAGCAAAGAATATTCAGAGTGGGATACATGTCACAATAATGAAAGCTATGTTTACATCAAAGGTTCTTAGCTAAAGCCTGCCAAATTCCAGTGGATGGCCAGTAAAACAAACTATGAGAGAGACAGACAGACAGAGAGTCCAGAGACAAAGACAGGGGGTGCCTTGGCTGGCAAAAAACATTGCTCCTCAAAGGAACTGCCTGAGGTTTTGTTCTGTTTAACTGTGGGCTATGCTTTCTTAGTTCTCACTTGACGGCTTTCAAAGAGAGCTGGTTTTACAAAACATCTAGGCCGGGCCCCTGAAAAAGAAATTACCGGCATGCTTGCAAACTCTGCTCCACCAAAGGAAATTCTTAGAGTCACCAGGGCTTCGCACAAAGAGGCATCCCCTCTATGGAGTCCTTAACAAGATTCAGAATGAAAGTGAGACAATGAGAAAAATGTACACAGCTAACCTTCTCTAAGCCAAGATGGACACAGTTATAACTGATAAAGAAGTGTTTTTAAAGAAGATTACTCTAACTCTTCCTTCTGTCCTTAAAACCTGTCTGTATCATGGTCCACAAATTTCAAAAACGCTTCCCTCACTGCAGGGAGAATCAGTTTTATTTAAATACCCATACACATCTGACATATAAACAAGATAAACTCGATTGATAGAAATTAAATAACCTACATATTTAGCAGATGTGAATTATAGATCTTAAACGCATATAACTCACACTTGGAAGCAGTAGTCCTTAATGTTTACTGTGATCCTAACGCAAGTGAAAGGAATAATAAATGAACCTGTCTGCAACAGGCATGTTGGTGGACTTCTTAAACCTGTATGGACACGCAAGCCAGCCTCTCATGATGACACCCACTGAGAAGTATTTATGGAGACCTTGGCTTATGCCAAGCCAGGGCCCAACCGTTGGGGCCACAATAAGAAATAAAATAGTCAAAATTCTATGCCCTCCTGGCACCCACATTCCAGCAGTGGAAGATAGATAACAGGCAAAGTAAATAAAATACATCATAGTGTAGATGTTGGTTATTGGTTTCCTATGGCTGCTGGGACAAATCACAACAAATTTAGTGATTTAAAACAACATAAATGTTAATATGTAGTTCTGGAAGTGCAAAGTTCAAAATATTTCCTCGGAGTTGGACATATGAAGTCTAACGGGATACTCAGTATTTCAGTGAGAAGTGATCAGCTGTATTCCAACACCTCCATTTGCTTCATGCTTTCTTGTTGAAGAATTAGTACACGTGTGATTAAGACTGTCTAGAGCTTCTCCAGACACCCATCATCTAGAGAGCTTTGTTCCCCGGTTCACTGGCCCTGAAGGTCTTAATTCTTTGAAATCACACTGCACCAGAGTCTGGCTTTAATTTCTCCAAGGACTGCTGGCATTCTTAACTGCATTTTTGTGTTCCTCTGTGGCCTCTACTAGAATTATGAAACTTCCTTAAGCTCTGAAACGCTAATGAAAAATATTAGCCACATAGAGGGCTGGAGTGACAGCTTAACACTCTTCAATGTAATGGTCAAACCATGATGTTGCAAAGCCATTGCCTAGCTGCTACGTCACTATGTTTCTCCCTCAATGGCAGTTCATAAGCGCTTTCAAGGGCAGGCTCTCATCTGCTAGTAATGATCTCAAGAATATTTGTTGAAATCCGTAGCCTGTGGAGCTACGACAGATATCTTTTTCAGGACCAGCTGGACAGAATCTGTGGGTATCTTGCTATCACATGTGCACCAATATAAACTCCATTAACAGAATTCTATAAAGGCTGCCCTTTTTTGTAGGAACTTGTGTTAATGCTTATGTACTTCTTCTCGGCTCTGAGCACTCTGCCCTGTGTCTGAGTGTGTGCTACTGTATTCAAGAAATGCAAGATCGCTTCTCGGCCTTTTGGCTAAGATCGAGTATAAAGAAATGCAAGAGATTTTCAGGCTCCTTTTACTGGAGAGGTCCTTGCTCAGTGGGAACTAAGAATGGATATTCCCATGTAGACACAGGCCCTCGACAGGCATAAGTGTGGAAGCTACGTCATGTCCCGGGTAATGTCATTAAATAATCCCAACTGACTACAGTTCCTCTTCCCACTTTCAGGTGATAACAGCGGATTCTCGATTCAGGGGAGGGGAAAGAGTTATTGGAACAGAGTGTACATCAGGGAATAAGAGATGAGGGTTTAGTGGAATCGGAGATGTAGCCTTGGGTCTTAATGAGGTGACAGGACAGAATTAAACCTAATGGAGTTGTCGGTCCACTAAAGATTGACTAGAAAAACTTCCTACTAGAGGGAAGTATACTATATCCATCCTCCTGGACTTCTGAGTTGGGGGAAATCACTTATGTAGGAAATGACAGTCAAAATGTGGATTAACTGCATGGTGTGAGAATCCCAAAACAAAACAAAAAAAATTCATCAGTCACAGCAGAAGCAGATGCAAAATCATTCTATGAAGTTCCTCCAGAGCCTGAGCTGGAACTAAGGGAAAAAACGACCCCTACTGAAGACGAACTCATAATAAATTGAAAGGTCCACAATGAAAGGGTCCACGATGAAAGAGATCGTTTGTGCCCTGAAAACTGAGATAATTTCTTAAAGACTAAGTTCCTTTTATTACGTCTAATACAGATTTTTTTAAAAACACGAATAGAAACTACAACAATCAAAAAAAAAAAAATAGGACACTACGTGAAAAGAACAAGATTATTTGAAAATGAGACAAGTCAATTTCTAGAAATGAGAAAATACAGTCAATGACAATCTACTAATGGAAAGAAGGTTGTCAGACAACCTTTCTGAAATAGATAAAAATTAGATTGTGTTTGGAACTGGTGCCCTTCTTCATTATGCTATATTATATACCTAAAATAATAACTTACTTCACCTCTACCATGTGCTAGTATCAAGATGGGACAACCTGAATAGCTGGGAAACCAAAAAGCAGAGGTGACTTTTCTTGCAACTGTCACTAAAGCATAATTTCTCTGTGCTTTTTTCCAGGCCTTCTTTTATATTCTGTAATCTGGGATACTACATTCAAAGTTACAGAAACATCAAGTTCATCTCCTTGGAGTATCTTTCAGAATCAGAGAGGAGATGAAGAAATCTAACTCCTGGGGCTCCTGCAGCTTTTAGGGACTCGGGTATGTTCATTTGTACAGATAGCAGCCCTGACTCTCTTTGTTGTGAGATAATATAAATGTAAAAGCTTGTTAACTGAAGTGCACTGAACAAATGTCCTATCTATTCTGAGTAGAATTTATATTTCTCTTACAATATAGAAATTAAAATTGAGCTCGTGGTACAATTTTCTGTTGTGTACGCCCTCCATACACAACAATTTACAAATATCCCTCAATTTACAAATATCTACATAGGATGTTTGTAAATGAGATACCTTGGATGACTTGCCAAAACAACATCAAAGCTAAACAGCTTGCAGGTACAGTAATAAAATTAAAAATACTTCTTGAACACGAAGGCATATACCCTGAGAATAAGAACTTAATTGGCAATAAATATTTTGGTAAGCCACTAATAACTGAGTAGCATTTTATCTAAGCGAGAGTAAGTATTAACTAGATATATTAAACTTGCTACATTGTAAAACTAGTACTTCCGAATCTTAAGCTACGATTCTCCCCTATTCAGCTAAAATGTAACTCAACTTTCTGAAAATATACCCTAGATACTGGGAGTTTAGAAATGGTCTCTTTCCCCTATTATACCTTCACCCTGTTTAATTTCAGGTTAGCACAGGGAGTTACAGAGAGGACGACCTGTGGTTCAGAAGATGTTATTGCTGCTAAATTTACATGTATGAACGTAAATATGTGCTAGAAGGAACCTCCTGATGGGATTCATCAGCCAAATTCCCATCAGAAATGCTTTCTGGTAAAAGGAGGACAAGAAGAGCTGTGAAGGTCCCCTAAGGACTCAGCTGCCACTTCTAATGAAAAGTCCATTCATGCAGAAGATGCTTCAGACAAAACCAGCAGAGTTAACTGTGCTTATTTTTCTCTTTAAAAGTAGTGGGAAGGACTTCCCTGGCGGCGCAGCGGTTGAGAGTCCACCTGCCGATGCAGGGGACGCGGGTTCGTGCCCCGGTCCGGGAAGATCCCACATGCCACGGAGCAGCTGGGTCCGTGAGCCATGGCCGCTGAGCCTGCGCGTCCAGAGCCTGTGCTCCACAACGGGAGAGGTCACGGCAGTGAGAGGCCCGAGTACCACAAAAAAAAAAAAAAAAAAAAAATTTAAAGTAGTGGGAAAATAAGTCACTGTATTCCAAACACAGAAATTAACCAAATCTGTAAGATCAACAGAACATAGAAAGTTAACATGAACTATGGAAGATAAATGCTAAGCAAAAATAAAATGAAAATGTTCCTTTCAAATAAATTTGCCATCCTGAAACTACTAAACCAAGAGAGAAGACAAATTCTCTCACCCGTCATTTCATACCTAGTATGGATACATTTTAGGAAAAGGACTCATGATCCAAGGATGGAGACAAAAGAAACTACTCACCCTTCTACCTACCCTACCCCTCTTTATAAAAGGACCCAGGTATCCACACTAGAGAGACGCTCCTCTCTTTGCCTCTTCCCACCCCCATCTCAGGCCAGAGACAGAACACAGAACATCAACAAGAGGGTTGACGAACTTAAGAGCTTCTTAAATCTTTCCTCCAAGTGTCCCCAACAGCACCAGAGCCAGGTGCACATCCCTTGGGAACAAGAAGGCCATAGCAATACTACCAGTGTGGAATTTCTTTCAAAGGAATTATATTTTTTAATTGTGATTTATCTCAAGAAATTAATACAAATTTTGCCTTTGACAACTTATCCAAGTCATTATATAGGTGAGTTTTTTTTTTTTTTTTCCATTTGGCTGTGCTGGGCCTTAGTTGCAGCACACAGGATCTTTAGTTGCAGCATGGGGGATCTTTCAGTTGCGGCATGCAAACTGTTAGTTACAGCATGTGGGATCTAGTTCCCTGACCAGGGATCGAACCCAGGGCCCCTGCATTGGGAGCACAGAGTCACAGCCACTGGACCACCAGGGAAGTCCCTATAGCTGAGTTTTAATATGGTAAATTTTAAGTTTTAATACAGTCAGGATTTTTTAACTTACTTATAGTCACATAAACCATAGACCTAGGTCTATGGGAGAGGTGAGTGGTTTATCCTATAGCTTTTCAGATCCCTGGCATACTTCCTCACACCCCTGAGGATAACCCACACATCAGGTTGATATGAGGTTAATGGATCTGAAAGTCTACTGGATTACTGTGACAACTCACAGCACTGAGACTCACCTTTGACAACTTATCCAAGTATAGAAGTAAAAAAAACAAAAGTCAAATATTTTGCTAGAAATGGTAAAGAGAGAGGAAGTACAGAAGCAAGCTAAATCAGAGACTTCCCTGTTCTGATCTTTACGTCCTTCACAAATCCTAGGCTGACATCACGCCTTGTCTATATCACACATTGCTCTATGGATCTACGTTTCACCTTCCAACTGTGATTGACAAACTCGCGAGAGGCAGGGACTGTGCCTTATAATTTTCTGAATGCCCTACTACATTTAGCAAAATAGATCATCAAGAATATGTGATTAATCGAGTTTAGGAGGTACAAAGCAAGAAGAGAAACCCTCTCTGAGGTGCAGGAATACAAGGAAGGCCTGAAACCGAGGGTGGACAGGAACACTGAGAAAAATCCTCCAGGAAACCAGTCTCAATCCTGAGCAAAAGACAATGCTACAGGAATTTGAAGCTCCTGGTGCACCAGGAGTTACACCATAACAACAACAGGAAAACAAATCCAGCTCCTCTCCTGCCTGACTCAAGCCACAAGCTAATGGCCTAGCGCTAGAAGACATGTGTCAGTTCCAGGCATAAATATTATGTATCTCAGTCCATACTTATCTACACATTATGTCCAGCATCCAGTTTAAAAAAAAAAAAAGTGAGGCATACAACAAAAGCAAAGGAAGAGAAAAGAAAACACATTCAAGAGAAAGAGCAATCAACATAACCAGATGAAGAGATAATCATGTGCTAGAACTATCAAACAAGGAAGAGTTATATAAATGTATCTATTTATATTCATATGTGTACATATAGGAATATCAGGAAAAAACTACGAATAATATGTTAAAAGTACTAGTGGACCATGTGGAAAACATGCATGAAGAAATCGAGAATTTTTCAATAACAAAAGAACAACCCAATCAAAAAATGGGCAGAAGGCCTAAAGAGACATTTCTCCAAAGAAGACATACAGATGGCCAAGAGGCACATGAAAAGATGCTCAACATCGCTAATTATTAGAGAAATGTAAATCAAAACCACAATGAAGTACCACTTCACACCAGTCAGAATGGCCATCATGAAAAAGTCTAGAAATAAGAAACGCTGAGGAGGGTGTGGAGAAAAGGGAGCCCTCTTACACTGTTGGTAGGAATGTAAATTGGTGCAGCATCTATGGAGAACAGTATGGAGGTTCCTCAAAAAACTAAAAATAGAACTACCATATGATCCAGCAATCCCACTCCTGGGCATATACCTAGACAAAACTATAATTCAAAAAGATACGTGCACCCCTATGTTCATAGCAGCACTATTTACAACAGGCAAGACATGGGAAACAACCTAAATGTCCATCAACACAAGAATGGATAAAGAAGATGTGGTCTATATAAACAATGGAATATTACTCATTCATAAAAAGAATGAAATAATGCGATTTGCAGCAACATAGATGGACCTAGAGATGATCATACTAGGCAAAGTAAGTCAGAGAGAAAGACAAATACCATATGATGTCACTTACATGTGAAATCTAAAATACAACACAAATGAACATATCTATGAAACAGACATAGAGAACAGAATTCTGGTTGCCAAGGGGGAGGGGGTGTGGGGGAAGGAAGGACTGAGAGTTTAGGACTAGCAAATGCAAGCTATTATATACAGGATGGATAAACAAGGTCCTATTATGTAGCACAGGGAACTATATTCAATATCCTGTGATAAACCATAATGGAAAAGAATATGAAAAAGAATATAGATATATATAACTGAATCGCTTTGCTATATAGCAGAAATTAACACAACATTGTAAATCAACTATACTTCAATAAAATTTCAGAAAAAGAAATGGAGAATTTTGACAGAGATATGGCAACTCAGAAAGACTCATATGGAAATGCTAGAATTTGTTCTTAAAACCATGGTAACAGACATGAAGAATGCCTTCAACTGGCTGATCAGTGGACTCAGCACAGCAAAGGCAAGAATTAGTGAGCTTGAATATAGCTCAATAGAAATTACCCAAATAAAACGCTAAAAAAAAGAAGAATGGAGAAAAACAAAACAGAAAAGAACAAAGCATACAAGAGTTGTGGGACAATGTCAAATAATCTAATAAGGGTGACTGCAATCCTAGAGTAAGAATAGAGACAAAACATAGCAAAATATTTGTTTGAAAAGATAATGGCAGACACTTCTTTTAAATAATAAATGATATAAAACCACCATTCCAATAAGTTCCACAAGCAGCTGAAGAACACACACAGAAATCTGTTGGCGTTTCTATGAACTAATAATGAAATATCAGAAAGAGAAAGTTAAAAAAAAAAAAAAATCCCATTTAAAACTGCATCAAAAAGGGAATTCCCTGACAGTCAGTCCAGTGGTTAGGACTCTGATGCTTCCACTGCAGAGGTAATGGGTTCGATCCCTCATTAGGGAACTAGGATCCTGCAAGCCGTGAGGTACAGCCAAAAAAATAAACAAATAAAGCAAAAAAAATTTTTAACTAAAAAAATAAAACTGCATCAAAAAAAATAAAATACCTAGCAATAAACTTAACCAAGAAGTCAAAGACCTATAGTCTGAAAACTATAAAACACTGATAAAGGAAATTGAAGATGATACCAAGAATGGAAAGATATCCCTTGCTACTGGCTTTGAAGAATTAAGATTGTTAAAATGGTGATACTACCCAAAGCAATCTACAGATTTAATGCAATCCCTATCAAAATACCCATGATATTTTTCACAGAACAAGAACAAATAATCCTAAAATTCATACGGAAACACAAAAGACCCTGGATTTCCAAAGGAACCTTGAGAAAAAAGACATAGCACTTCAGAATAGACTACCAAACTACAGCGATCAAAACTGCACAGAACTGGGAAAAAAACAGATACACAGATCAAAGAAACAGAATAGACAGCCCAGAAGTAAACCCACAAGCCTACAGTCAATTAATCTACAACAAGGGAGGCAAGAATACACAGTGGAGAAAAGACAGTCTCTTCAACAAGTGGTGCTGGGCAAACTGGACAGCTACATGTAAACCAGTGAGATTTGAATATTCCCTCACACCACACACAAAAATAAACTCAAAATGGTTTAAAGACCTAAACGTAAGACTGAACACTGTAAACCTCTTAGAGGAAAATGTAGGCAGAACACTCTCTGACATAAATCGCAGCAATACCTTTTTTGATCCACCTCCTAGAGTAATAAAAATAAAAACAAAAATAAACAAATGGGTCCTAATTAAACTTAAAAGCTTTTGCACGGGCTTCACTGGTGGTGCAGTGGTTGAGAGTCTGCCTGCCGATGCAGGGGATGTGGGTTCATGCCCCAGTCTGGGAAGATCCCATATGCCGCGGAGCGGCTGGGCCTGTGAGCCATAGCCGCTGAGACTGCGCTTCCGGAGCCTGTGCTCCACAACAGGAGAGGCCACAACAGTGAGAGGCCCATGTACCGCAAAAAAAAAAAAAAAAAAAAAAAGCTTTTGCATAGCAAAGGAAACCATAAACAAAACAAAAAGACAACGCACAGAATGGGAGAAGATATCTGCAAATGAAACGACTGACAAGGGATTAATCTCCAAAATATACAAACAGCTCATGCAGCTCAATATCAAAGAAACAAACAATGCATCAAAAAATGGGCAGAATACCTAAATAGACATTTCTCCAAAGAAGACGTACACATGGCCAAAAAGCACATGAAAAGATGCTCAACATCACTAAACGTTAGAGAAATGCAAATCAAAACTACCATGAGGTACCAGTCAGAATGGCCATCATCAAAAAATCTACAAACAATAAATGCTGAAGAGGGTATGGAGAAAAGGGAACCCTCCTACACTGTTGGTGGAAATGTAAATTGGTACAACCATTAGGGAAAACAGTATGGAGGATCCTTAAAAAAACTAAACTCAGAACTACCATATTATCCAGCAATCCCACTCCTAGGCATATATCTGGAGAAAACCATAATTTGAAAAGATACATGCACCCCGATATTCATTACAGCACTATTTACAACAGCTAGGACATGGAAGCAACCTAATTGCCCTAAATGACAGAGGAGTGGATGAAGAAGATGTGGTACACAGACACAATGAAATATTAACTCAGCCATAAAAAAAGAACAAAATAATGCCATTCGCAGCAACAAGGATGGACCTAGAGATTGTCACACTGAGTGAGGTAAGTCAGACAGAGAAAGACAAATATCATGATATCACTTATGTGTGGAATCTTTAAAAAATGGTACAAATGAACTTATTTACAAAACAGAAGTAGAGTCACAGATGTAGAAAACAAACTCATGGTTCCCAGGGGATGGGGGGACGGAAGGATAAACTGGGAGATTGGGATTGACATACACACGCTACTATATATAAAACAAATAACTAATAAGGACCTACTGTACAGCACAGGGAGCTCTACTCAATACTCTTGTAATGACCTATATGGGAAAAGAATCTAAAAGAGACTGGATATATGTATATGTATAACAGATTCACTTTGCTGTACACCTGAAAGTAACACAACATTGTAAATCAACTATACTCCAATAAAATTATTTTAAAAATGAATGTAGAACATATGTTTTCTTACTTTTAATTGCTCTAAAAGACTACTAATTTTCTAAGGCAAAAATAAAAGCAATGTAGTGTGTGTCCATAGCATATGTAAAAGTAAACTGTATTCCAAAAAATAGCATCAAGGGTGAGAGAGGGAAAGGAGTTATATTGCTATGAAGTCTTTACACTACTTGAAGTATTACAATACTATTTGTAGGTAGATTGTAACTAATAAAGGAAGTATATTTTAAACCATAGGACAATCAATAAAATTTTAAGAGGTATCGATAATAAGGCAACAGTAGAGGTAAAACTGAATCATAAAAAATAATTTATCAAGACCAGTAAAATAATTGATATATCATGAAATAAGGGAAAACCAGACCTTCCTAAGTGCTTTAAAATATATATATATTTAAATATATAGAAGCAAGCATGGAAATTAAGGATCCAGTCTAGGTTCTAAGGAGCTCCAGCAATAATCATCAATAAAATGCAATAAAAATAAAAGAATAACCATTTATCTTTTAAAAATTAAGTTAGGGCTTCCCTGGTGGCGCAGTGGTTGCGAGTCCGCCTGCCGAGGCAGGGGACACGGGTTCGTGCCCCGGTCCGGGAAGGTCCCACGTGCCGCGGAGCGGCTGGGCCCGTGAGCCATGGCCGTTGAGCCTGCGCGTCCGGAACCTGTGCTCCGCAACGGGAGAGGCCGCGGCAGCGAGAGGCCCGTGTACCGCAAACAAAAACAAAAAAAACAAAAAAAATTAAGTTAAACTATTAGAACAAACACGAGTTACAGACATGACTGAAGATCTGAAAAAATAAGCTGTGACACAGAGCACTCCTGTTTAAAGAGCAAAAGCTATCTAATCAAAAGGACACAGTATCCATCTAGCAACGTAAGCTATTGATTCAAATTTAGCTTCACACTGACTCACACATTCCTGACCTGCCTCTTTAATACTCTATTCTCTTTGACCTTTAATTACTGATATACAAAGGGAAAGCTTCTCTAGAAAAAGCTTAGCAAAAGCAATTTCATTTCATTTCAGTTTGGTCTTTGAACGTGAGTCGAGTGCATCAGTACAAAACTAAACGATCAACCTGTTTCATCAGCATGACATGACCATTCCCCGTGAGAGAGAAAGCAGCCCTAAACTTCCGTAAAAGTACCTGCAGCACCTCAGTCCTCACTGTGGAAACAAATTTAAAGTAACCCTAACATACCTGTAGGTTTATAGCATAAGAATTAGTCATAATTCCACTTCTTATAAAAAGAATACACTGTTACCATCTCTCTCCACCTCTAGATTCCAATAACTGGTCACTACATAACATATTCAGATTTGAGATCAGAAGACTTCTTGGGCTCTAAAGATATTTATAGATCTATCTGTGCAATGCTGGTTCTAAATTAAATATTATAAAATTATTTCCATTTATAGTCATGATAAATTGAAGCGACAAAGTTAATAGGTCACAATACACTCAGTGGAAGAACAAATGAGTCATTAAATTTCCAAAGTATGTTTCAACGTACTGATTCAGGACATAGCTAAAAAAATGTCGACTTTAAACATTCATTTAGTGTTTAGATTTTTTTTCAAAAAGGCCCTTTCTGAAACTCAACAGGTTATAGAAAGAGTATTTAATTTGGAGGCTTCTGAATTTTCTGTTAACCCCTCAGCAAATACTTATGTTACAACTGTGTCCATAAAGATCTGAGGTGACAAGATCTGTAGTACACCCCACATCACATTCCCCTCCTGGTTCCATTCCTAGACATTTATATATATATATAATATATATATATATTATATAATATATATAATATATATATATTATATATATATAATATATATATAATATATATATATTATATATATACAATATATTTTTTTTTTACATCTTTATGAGCCATTTATATTAAATAATATGTGAAACTGCCAATTAGACTTGCTTTGACCTACAAAAGGGCAAATTCATAAGGTTCAACTGAATAGCTTAATGACCTGGGCAAGTAGCATAACATCTGTCCTCTTGTTTCTTCATCTCTAAAGCTAAATTGTTGACTTACCAGATCATCACTGAGATTTCTTCAGGTCATAAAAATGCACGTGTGTGATCCTGAAAAAATCAGAGAAGATGAAGACAGCAACCCAAGGAGCTGACAGTCTACTCTCGGGAGGTAAAATAGATACCAAAAACAAACAAAACAAACAAACAAATAATCCTAAATACCTATTTAGGATCTATTCAGAGAGTGAAGTGCCCCAGAGTGGTTTTTTAGAGATTGCTTATAGAATTTGTGGTCAGAATTTTTGGTGAGGTAAAGGAGACGAGAAAAGTTTTGAAATTTATCTCACTCTAAGGAGGCAATTTCTGTTAAGATAAATAAAGTCACATCACAATCATCTCTATTTCGGTTGTCTGCTCTGGGAGGTGTCCAGGATCATTTTTCAAAGCTGGGCCATCTGGTTACCACATGCCTTTGTAAACAGCTGAGGTTCTCAGGAACACTTACATAACCAAGACCAACACCACAAAACACACTTTTCCCAGGTGTGCCTAAACGATCTGTTTACCTAATAAATCCAAAACTAGAATACAGTTGCCCAAGACTTATCTTTCTACCATCTTTTCCAAAAACTGATCATACTTTATTCTACCAGAACAACTGCGTCACCCCACCCCATTCCTGTTTCCATTTTCCTTTTCTTGTGACCAACCCAAGATGTCTGTAACATCTTTAGTTTCTGCTAATTGCAAATTCTTACAGCAAGCTCCTGAGGCCTCTAAGAGAGGCCAACCATTTCTATCTGCTGACCTTGCATCTGCTGAAAACAGACTCAACACAGTTTCCTCACTAAGATAAAGAAGTAGATAAAAGATCTGCTAATGGGCTTGTCTTCAAGGGGGAGGGGGAAAGGAACATGACTTCAATGATACTTAACAGAAAAATGAGTGCAAGAAGTAGTGTGCTTGAGACTGAGAACTATTTCAATATTCACATCTTTTTTCTTTCCCTCCTCCCTCACTTTTTTTTTTTTTTTTTTTTTTGCACTTCCAAGTTTAGGAAAGTTTATCACTGATAAAATTCTACAAGCACACATTTGCCTAGGACACCTGGTCCCAATAATAGGAACCTCACCTAATTTACTCCAGTGCCTTCCACCACAGCTGTGAGGATTTTGTATGTAAGCCATGGCCTGAAAAACTGAGGAACATACGGAAGTGTTCTGAGGGTGGTAAGTTGTATTGCTGATGAGGTAATTTACTTTTAAAACTGTTCAGTAGAGGACAGTGCAGTGAATATGTATAAGTGTCTTAAGTTAACTTTAATTCATACACCAGAGGTGGTTACTTAGCAGAATCCGGAACTCGCACCTCAGAGGTAGCTTTCAGGCACTTCAGATATTGTTACTGAAATGGACTGGTGACGGCATATTAATTAAAGACATGAGTGCCGTCTGATACACGTGTTTGTGTACAAGGACGTATTAAGAATCAGCACGTTGGGCGGCAGAATTGCTTCGGAGAAGGGTTCGAGATGTGACTCATTACCATTCCATCACTTGACATGAAAGACAAACCTGTAGTAAACTGCGTCAACTGTCCAGTAGTCGGGTTCTGCCTTCAGAGCATCACTGCATAAAAATGATTTGCCATGTTAACGCAGAAAGCATGGAAGTGCAGTCATTTAGGAAAGTACAAAGGTAAACGCTAAAAATTATATTCTTGGCTGAAATCAGAGGGTAGACGAAAGAAAGAGGAAGGAAGGGAAACTTGCTAATTTTTACATTACTTAAGAGGAGAAAAATAGTAAATGATGTATAAAGAAACAAAAGGTTAAATGTATTGTGTAAAGGTAACCCTTAAAACAAACACAGGTGTCTTCTAAGACAGAGTATGCACAAAAAGCAAAGCACACAGATCACTTAGCGGAAGATTTTTTTTAAACATAGCTATTAAAATAGAAAATGTAAACTTACTTGAGAGAACAATAATACTCATTAACAAAGGCACATGGAGTCAACATTAATAAACACATCCTTAACCAAACCCTCTAAAACACACACTGATTTAGTAATCTATTCATGCATAACAACAACTCCAAAAGTATGGCTTAATACCATACTTTATATATATATATATATATTTTTTACAGCTCTGTAGGTACACCTGGCTCCACTGGGAGGTTCCTGGGGTCCATGACTCAGTTGTAGTCAAATTGTGGCTAGCGCTGAAGTCATCTGAGGGCTCAGACAGGGAAGGTTTCTCCCCATTATGACTTGCCTCTCACCTGTAAGGATGGAACCCTAGGAGCTGGTCAGGCATCTCTTTCTCTCTGAGGAGCCTCTCCATAAGCTTAGCTTGGGATTCCTCACACCATGGCAGTCTCAGAACAGTCTTCTTATGTGGCTGCTGGCTTCCCCAGAATGAGTGCTCTAAGGGACCCAGGTGACAACTGTAGGCTTCTTTAGACCTGTCACTGGAAGTCAGGCAGCATCACTTCCACCACATCCTACCAGAAACAAACAAGCCCCAGGGCCAGCCCAGCATCCTTAAGAATCAACGGGAAGGGACAACATAAGGGGATGCATAGCAGGGGGCATGGTTCATTGAAAGGCAGGGCCATATTTCATGCAGACACCTGCTACTAACAACCACACGTATAACTCAATGTGTTTCAGAAAGGCAGAATATAACAGTATGGTTAAGATGCCAGATGTACACCAAAAAAAAAAAAAAAAGCTGAACTTGCCATTTGAAGAGCATACAGAGTAGAACTTGGCAAAATGACATTAACAAAACAAAGAAGGACACTTTAAAATACTAAAAATTGTGGTTCTTAGGAAATACACAGTAGCTGTAAATATTAGTGCAGCAAATAAGTAACTTTCATAAAATAGAAATTACAGGAATCAAAAATGCATGACGAGTCAGAGATAAAAATTCATCATTCCCAGTCCATGAAAGAGCACCTATATACTTTTGAAGACCTCATTAACATGATTAAGAAGGTAGATCTCATTGAAAGACATCAAACTTGGCAACCTAAAAACGGAAAACACGGTCTTTTCAGTTGCCTATGGGGGCAGACACAAAAAAATGACCATATATTAGGCTGTAAATAAGACCTTAATTTATTTTTTAAAATAGAAACAGTACAGGAAACATTCTATAATCAAAATATAAACAAAATCAGAATGAAAAAAATAAAAAATAAATGGGTTTGGGATCTAAAAATTTTTCAATAACTTTTGACTCTTTAGTCACAAAGGAAATTCAGAATGGAAATAAAGAATTTCTAGAAAACAATGACAGTAAAACCACTATTTTTAAGACCCCTGGGATGCACTTAAAGTAATGTTAGAAGAAAATGGGTAGTCTTAAATATTTATTCTTAAGAAAGAATGAAAACAAATAATTTAAACATGATGTTCAAACACTTGGAAAGAAAATAATGAAAGAAACCAAAGGAAATCATAAGAAATCCATAAAGAAGTAAATGAGTTGCCAACACAAAACAATACAACTAATAAACTAATTTCAGAGTTTTTTTGGAAAAAAAATTTTAAAGAAAAACTCATTTTTAAAAAATATTTATTTATTTGGCCGCGCCAGGTCTTTGTTGCAGCACGCGGGATCTTCTTTGCCACACATGGGATCTTCGGTGCAACCTTCGGGATCTTCAGTTGTGGTATGCGGGATCCTTAGTTGCAGGGCATGTGGGATCTGGTTCCCTGACCAGGGATTGAGCCCGAGCCCCTTGCATTGGGAGTGTGGAGTCCCAGCCACTGGACCACCAGGGAACTCCCAGACAAACTCATTTCTAAAGAAGAATATATAGGGACGTCCCTGGTGGCGCAGTGGTTAAGAATTCACCTGCCAATGCAGGGGACACGGGTTCAATCCCTGATCTGGGAAGATTCCACATGCCGCAGAGCAACTAAGCCTGTGTGCCACAACTACTGAGCCTGCACTCTAGAGCGCGCGAGCCACAACTACTGAAACCCTCACGCCTAGAGCCTGTGCTCTGCAACTACTGAGCCCATGTGCCACAACTACTGAAGCCTGTGCACCTAGAGCCCATGCTCTGCAACGAGAGAAGCCACCGCAATGAGAAGCCCGTGCACCACAACCAAGAGTAGCCCCCACTCGCCACAACAAAGAGAAAGCCCACGCACAGCAACAGAGACCCAACGCAGCCAAACAAATAAATAAAGGAGAATATATAAAACTAAAGAGAGAGTAATAATGATGATCAGAGATTCAGCCTGGAGAAAATGAATAATTTCTGGGAAAACACAGAATATCAAAATTGACAAGATAGAAAATCAGATCATTTAAATGGAAGTAATAGAGAAATTAGAGCAATTCACCAAATAATAATAACAACAACAGGCAGACAGTTCCACAGACAAGTTTTGCCAAACCTTAAAGAAAAGATAAATCCAAAGTTCTCTGAATTGTTCTTGGGCACAATACTGCAATAGTAAATACTGTAAAGTGTAAATATTATCATTGTAAATGCCATAAATTGTAAATAAATTATAATTGTAAATATTAATGCAAAAATTCCAGTAAAGTATTAGCACCAGAGTCCAACACGATCAAGCATATTTTCTCTCAGAAATAAAAGGATAGTTAAACATTAGCTCAATACAAAGCCTGTATTTCCTCATATTATGGATCTAAGTAGAAAAATTAAATGATCATCTCTACAGATACTGAAAAGGGCATATTTCAAAATTCAAGCATCATTCTTTATCAAAAGAACTCAATTAAGTAGTAATAGAGGAACATCCTTCAACTTGATAAAATATAATTAACTTAGTCTAAGTATTAATGGCAATGAAAAAGAAACATCTGCCCCGTCAACTCTACTATATAATATTTTAATAGAGGTATTAGCCAATTAAATTATATAAGAGAAAAATACTAAATATAAAGTTAAAGAGCAAAGGTAAAATCATCTGTATTTGCAAATGTGGCTGTATACCAAGAAAAGGTATGGAAACAAACGAAAAAAAAACTACAACAAACTAAAGAGAACGCTGTAACATAATAGGATCACAAAATCAATAGTCAGAAATCAATAGCTCTGATATATGTTCTTTAAAAAGCTTAGAAAAACTATTGACTGAAATGCTTATACAATAGCAGTGAAAGGTCAAACATCTAACAGCACACAAAAAATGTGAACACCTGTTAGAAGGAAACTTAAAAAAAACTCCGTTAACATAAAAGACATAAAAGAGGTCTGAATATATGGAAATACACACGGTGCTCTTCGTGAAGAAGTCTCAACATTGCAAAGATGTCAGCCCACCCTATGTTTGAACAAATGCAACATTCCGGTAAAAACACCAACTTTGGCGGGGGCGGGAGGACAGAGTGGTGAGAGTAATTAGAAAGCTGATTTGGATGGTTATGTGCAAAATAAACAGAATCGTAGCAAAATGTTAATCCAGAAATGCAAACAGAGGCCAGGCCCTATTAACTTAATTAACCAGGCCAGGTTAATTAAAATACATCATGAAGCCATAGATGGCTTCTGGCTTATGAAGAGACTGATTAACGGAATTAAACAGGAAGTCCAGACATAGACACAATACCTAAGGAGATTTAATACATGATAATGGTGGCATCTTGAATTACTAGAGAAAAATGAACTCCTTGATAAATAATGTTGAGACAAGGGTTAACCATGAGGTATTGGATCTATACTTCACACCACACAATAGGATGAATTCCAAATAGATCAAACATTTAGGTCTAAAGTTATTAAACCATAAAAGTGCTAGAAGAAAACACAACTAAATATCTTCATAAACTGGGAACAGAGGAGATCTTTTTACTCAGATATAAAATCAATAAGATATAAAAGAAAATAAAACGTTATTGACCTTACCTATATAAAAGTAAAATTCCTCTTTATGACAACCACCCCTGTTTTTTCTCTCCACTTGCTTATAACGCTAAAATTGATATGCACAGATTTCTAGTGAGCCCAACTTTTAACCACTCTGTGAAAGGACCAGATAATGGGGTACTTCCTGTTGCCTTTGCCCTTTCTTTTTCCATGGAGTTGTTATGGCATTAGTGAGGTTATGTACTTAATAATTACTTCTTTAGTTCCCTTTTGGAAGGGCTCCATGAAATATCCAAATTGGTTTTGCCCTATTAATCTCTGTTTCCCAGAGTTCCTGTCTCCAAAAAGATCTTCTGTTTTGTTTCTACCTCCACTCTCCAACCTTCAAAATGATGAAATGATGAGTAAGGTCACTTCTCTGCCTTTGGTTCTGCCACCAGGACCTTTCATGTCACGGGACTCTCCCTTCATGAGGTGGAGAACGGCTCTTCCATTAAGACACACGCTTGGTTATGAAGGCACTACACTTGCCTTTTCTCTTCCCTCTATAAACCGCTCAGACTTGTCCCCATGGGCAGATGTCTCTTTCCAGTTAGGAAGACGGACAGGGCTTGGAGTCACGTCCATGCCGGTGTTGACTGCTCATCCCGTCATAAAGTGCAGACATACCTCCAGGGCCTCTCTCCTGATGCCCGCTGGCTTTCCAATTGGGAAAATTTGGCCAATCCCTACACGCTGCTCTGAATTTACTCAGACCTCTGCGTAAGGAGATGTCCCATTCATAGCGTTGTAACAGCCATCCCATTAGGCCTTGATTTCAGATAGTCATTGTTTTTCTAAGACTGTATAGTTTGCCTAAAGCCCCTGGAATCTGAGCTGAAACCCCACAAGTTGCAATGAATCAATCCTTTCCAACCTGGAAGACACCATCCACCTACTGCGAGATGCAAATACCTACATTTCAAAAGTGGATTGCACCAAAGGCATGCTGCTCTACAGCCATTTGTAACTAATCTAGATTCCAGATAAAATTCTTCTTTCCCCCAATGTATTTTTTAAATGGTGTGAATGGCACCCCCATATTAAGAACAGACATCCACAGGCCAAATAATCCTCGAAGAGCTGCTCCTGTTTGCTGCAGGAGAAGTGACGGTTTGTTCACTTAACCATTTTTCCCCCTTAATTCCTTTTACAATTTGCATTGCCTCAGAGCTCCAAATTATATCCTAATATATCTTAATTAAGAGCTCCTTTTTATTTGCTTCTGTGTTAAGACTCCATCCTCTAGTTTTTCAGTCCCTGAATAATACGTTTTATCTTCCCGTAAATTTTCTTTTAACGAGGGTAACATCAATATAATGGAGTACGTACAGGTCTAAGAGTGACCTCCATATGTCCTGTATCTTGTCAACCTGAGTTATGTGCAATTATTATCTTTTGGCATAACCCTGACCCAGGTGAGCAAAGGTACATTGTGGCCACTTGTAAAATGAAGGCCATCTGACTCTGAGACATCTTACCAATTGGACTGCGTTGCTGCCATGTATACGTCAGCAAAGTTTGTTTAGAAATGTGGACCACGTCAAAGAGTTTTCCCTTTCTATTGCTTTATTTAATAACAGATAATCTATTATAAGTCTCCATGACCCTCTGGCTTTTCCAATCATGAACTGCATGATTGTAGACTCTTATAAATGACGCCCGTCTCCTCCAAGCCTTCAATGATTTGCAGATCTGCAAGTCTCTATTGCTAGCTCTAGCTATTAGCTATGGACTTAGCACTGGGTAGTTTGACAGCCTGTCCCTTAGCCTTCTTATTCATGATTATAAGTGTATTGAATTTGTTTTCACCCAATCCCAAAGGGGGAAAAAAACCTCCATTGGGAGTTTGTATTTAAGTATAGTAGGTCAGAGTATTGTAAAAGAGGCTCGTGTTGTTAATGGTTTAAACAAGATAAAAGCTGACTTTTGTCCTGCACTAATTCCAGACTGGCACGGTGGCCCTGCTGCATAAAGTCAGCAGGGATTGAGGTCCCCTCTACTGTGTCTTTCCGCCATGACGTAAAAGGTAGATGGGAAACTGAGGCAGCAGCTTTTCTACATCAAGATCTTTGTTTTCACATGCATGAACCATCCACATGCTCTGTAGCTAAGGAGACCAGGGAAGCTGGGTTCTTGGGGGAGCTGCTGAGCTTCCAGAGAAAATGCAAGATCTCTTCTACTTATAGATCTTGTCCCACATCATCTTAAAAACTAACCATCCAATAAAAATTAACAACAAAAAAAGAAGCAACCATACTCCAATAAAAATTAAAACAAACAAACAAACAGAAAACTTACCAGACCACTAATACACACAACAGCATGGACGATTCTCAAGCGAACCACTGAATGAACAATACTGGGGTCGGAGGGAAGCCAGTCTCAAATGGTCATGTACTCTACGATGCCATTTAGATGACATGCCAGAAATGACAAAATCATAGACATGGAAAACAGATTAGTGGTTGCCAGGGTTTAGGGATGGGTGTGGCTATAAAAGCGTAGCATGAGGGGCCCTTGTGCTGACGGAAGAGTTCTGTGTCTTGATTACGGTGGTGGTAACAAGAATCTACACGTGTGATAAAATACACACACGCGCCAGTGCATGGAAACTGGCGAAACCTGAATAAGCTCTGCGGATTGTACCAATGTCAATTTCCTAGTGTTTACATGACACTATAGATGTTAAAGAAGATACTACCACTGGGGAAACTAGGTGAAGCTTACATGGGACTTCCTGTACATTTTTTTTTTTTGAAATTTCTTTTGAATCTGTAATTATTTTTAACATAAAAATACTTTAAAATCTAAGTAAATATTAGATTAAACCAGACCGTGCCCCATGAGCATAATTGCCAGTTTGAACCCCTAACCACCCCTGTGCCAATGAGAAGGCAGACTCCTTTCTTTTAAAGCCACAGTCCAGGTTTTCACATCGTGTCCACCTCTGGCCCACTGGCCAGAGCTTAGCTAGGTGACCTCAACAAGCTGCCCGGCCAAGTGGGAAATGTAGTCTTCATTCTGGGAGCCTATGTGCCCACTTAAAAATCAGAGGTTTTATTATGAAGAAAAATAGCATTCCTGAGTAACTTACGGGACAATTAGCTGTCCCTACTGCGCTAATTATCTAAATGTTGCCATTTCAAATTCTCTGAAAACCCGGCTATTTGCAATTTTTGACTTGGTTTTGACAGCAAATGTAAGCTACATTGTCAAAATACCTGATATCTAACTTCTTCAGCCCCCTTAACCATGTCTGGGTTTCCCAGAGGATTACTAACATGCTGATTTCCTCTTCTGAAGTTTTGAATCCTCCAGTTCATATGCGATTGGCTCTTGTGCTACATGTCACTTTGCTCACGGCACCTAATACTGACCTAAGCCAACTCGGGCGGGCAGAAGTGGTGAGGACCTTTCAGTAAATACAGGTAGGCTCTGAGGCTTAGAGGTTTACTTTTACTTCTCCTACCTCCTGGCTAATGCTTGAAGGCAGGCCTCACTCTTCCCTGCCCTCTGGGAGATAGGTATTCCAGGCTGAGCCCATGAACTCACGCTGAAAAGAAAGATGAAGGAATATAGCAAATTCTCGTCCACAAAACCGAGCTTTGAGCCTCTCACCAGGTTTTCCTCCACCTTGGGGCAACACATTACATGGTTCTTGTATGTGTCTGAAACTGGTTGGTGAAGAGAGACTCAAAAGGAAAATGATGTGCGTGGGGAAGTATTTGTAAAAAGAAAAAAAAAATGATCCCTTTACAAAAGTAAGGTGAGATTATGAACCTGAAATGGCTCAAGTCAGCGGTTAAACCCTCAAGTGGCCTAGAACTCTGAGAGGTCGAAGCTCAAGCCGGACACCTTTGTGGGTCTCCTAACGGGGTACCTATTAGATCCAGCCAGACTCAGGATTTCTAACAAAATTTGTACTTTTGTCTGTAACTGAAGACGGTGAATATTAGTAACAGTATAATTTGCACCAATTGTTCGGTTACGTATTTTGTTACTAGATGTATATGAATATGTATTAGAGGGTTACGCAATGTGTGTGGAATACATTTTGTGTGATAAAAACGGCTCCATGGCCAATTAAGTTTAAGACAAGTTGGGGTCAACGTGAAGCAAGCCTACTGGGGATTTTAATATGCTAATATGCAATGGAAATCCTCAGTGAAAAGGAAGGGGCAAAAATCAGAAGGAAGCATTTTCCTAAAAATATTTCACCATAGAATGCATGTGGGCAGTTACATTTTGTTCTGTTTTGTGAGGTGGAACACACTCTGGGAAGAGCTGAGAGTCTTATAAATATGAATACTTCGTATTATTTTTTTTTTCCTGGTCGACTCTTTAATCTGAGGGAGCTAAAATATAAAGTATGTGAGGCCTTGTTATATGAGAAGCAATGGAAGGAAAGAATACATGAAAGTTGTGCTGAAATATTTGCAGGCCTGTGGTATCAAAGGCAATACAGAGGGTTCAAACATTCGGCCAAGGGCAGCGACGGAGAGAAGCGCCTGGTATTTTCCCTCCACCCAGCTCACGTGTGCACCAATACCAGGGGAATTCAGACAGAGGCGGAGTCAGAGTGCAGGTCCTGTCCTCACTGCCACGCCCGCCAGGCCTCAGAATCCAGCCAGCTTGGGGGCGGCACAAGACGGAGAAGTTTTTACTTCAGTAAGAAATTTAAGTTCAAGATGGACAGTGCTACAGGTAAGAGTCTTTAAGTAAAATAGGAATTAAATAAGAAACCATAAAAGGCATCCTCAAGAGATTTCAACATCGAATAGAAAAGAGGGGCTCCAGAGATCCCCAGGATAGCTGTTACTAGAGAAAATAAAAGCAGTTCCATGTTTACTTCTCAGCGAGTGGAGAATCCTCAGTCCTGCCCAGGACCCTCCCTGAACCACTGCCCAGTTAGTCATCAGTGCAGGAGCTCTCATTTCTCCTGCTCAGAGAGAAAGCCCAGAGCAAAGGAGGTGAAATCCCAAGGCTGAAAAAATATTCCTAATGACCAGGGCTGCCAAACAGAGAGCCGACCCATGAAAGGCAGGAACACTGGGACGTCGGGACACTGGGCCAAGGCTGGAGGCCAAGGGCGACCATGGAAGGGAATTCTTCCATTGGGTGGGAGACCAGGTGGAAAACCTCTGAAGTCCTCTCCAACTCAAAGTCTATGAATTCCTCATTCCTCCTGCCTAAACAAAGTACTTCAAAGTGCTTTGCTTGCTCTAAGCTAACCTTGCCAACAAAAGCAAACAGTGATGTGAGTGGTCCAAAATTTCCCCACAATTTGACGTCTAATGTCAAGCCGTTTTCTTGCTTCAGAATCCTAGCATTTGTGCTTAACTTTTCCTTTCAAGGACAGTCTCCTTTATGCTCCATCTTAGTTGCTCAAGGCAGGGGAGGATGTTTAGGCTTACTTTAGGAAGAGTCATGTGCACCTGAAACAAAGTCACAAGCGGTGACTCCCATGGGAAGCATCAGGAGTGGACAACAATGCGAGCCAGTGGGAAGAAAGCGTTTGCTTTTCTTCTGCCACCCCCTTAGCTTCCTTCAATAATGCCTAGCTGATAATTGAGAAGGTTCTCTCCTCCAAGACTCTGATCTCTTTTTAAAATCTGGCACAAAATGGTCTGTTAGTTTTGCCCTTGCTTTGATACAATTGATTTAGAATCGCAAACAAGGCTGCTCCCATCCTCCAGCGCTGTCAGTGGATACAAACTACCTATGGGTGACGTCCCAACACATCAACAGGATTTCCCCAAGTTCAAGGCTCTCCTTCACAGCGTTTTTTCTTTTTCTCCTTATACAGATTGGTTTCCTACTCAAAACCCTACAAGCATCATCCCGAGCTTTCTAGACCTTAATGCCACTTATATAATTTTTCATTGACTATCTTCACCCTTGTCTACATTTCCCCAGTCTAGCCTGTCTTCAGTGCATATGTGAAACTACTTCTCACCCTGCCAATTCAGCTCGTAACTTCTTGACGTGACAATTCCATCTTTATCCCTCTCTGTATCTACTTCCTCTATGCCTTCATTTTCACCACAAGCTTGTATCCCAAGTTGTTTAACATCAGGGTCCCTCAAACCTGTCACTCTTGGCATTTGGAGCCAGATAATTCTTTGTGGTCAGGGTCTATCCTGTGCATTCACAGTGTGGCAGCAACCCTGGCCTCCCCCTACTAGACGCTAGTAGCCCCTGCCACCTCCCAGCTGTATCTCCTGACACTGTCAAACACCCCTTGGGAAGAGGGGACAAAAATCACACACTACCCCACTGAAACCACCTGCCACATAACAATGGGGAAAACGTTCCTTGTGTCTGTCCAGTGTACTTTTGGGGGAACACGGTCACCTGGGCTGCTGAACAAAGTGCTTCCTCAGACACCAGCTTGGGGCTGCCCTGAGGATGTGACTAGAGGATGAACAATGCTCAGAGAGCATGGATCCTCTCCCTCTAGAGTCACAGTCACCCAGGCAGCCCTCTGAGCAGAAAGGATGGCACATTTGCAGGTGATGATACAGGAGAAGTAAGCAGGGCTGAAAGGCAGGGATGGAGTTTGCAGGCCAGGCAGTCAGGGGTGGGGGCACACTCAGGAGGACTGGGCTAAGGCACGGGCAGGATATCGAAGCATCACACAGAGCCGTCTTGCTAGGGCCCTACTGAGTCAGAAAGGTGTGGTTCGATGATCCAGGTTTAAGTAGGTTGGATCCACAGTCCCCACGTCCACGAATCACAGGGCAGGAGCTAACCCACAGAAAGCACTGGGTCACACCCACGTCCCAAGGCGAGGCTGGCCTTCCTCGGAGCCTTTTGGATGTTGCTGTGGAACATGGCCCAGGCCCAGAGATGAGTCAAAGATGACTTTAAGGGAAACGGGTGTGCGGGTGCTGGGCAGACGGCAGTGGCTCGCCGCACCTCCCCCTCCTTGCCTGTCCCCTGGAGGGCTGCCTCAGAGCACGGCCACACTCCCTGCCTCTGGGAAGTCTCTTACTTGTCCACAGGTCTAGATTCTCCAGCACCTCACACCACCCACTCACCTACTGGAGTCAATTACCCTTCAACCAAGAGACCCTAGGAATCTAAAAGCAGAGGAAACAGAATATTATAGAATTATTACATATAATATATATACTATATATAATATTTATTATATATAATACTGTCTACAATTATCATGTATAATATATAAAAATATTATACAGAATTATTAATATTATAGAATTATTATTATTATAGAACACAATATTATACCTCCAAAGGTATTCTCCCACTTGGGGTATTTATTTCCACAACCAAAAACCTAGGATTGACTCATTTAGTAACTTTGCTTTCACATCTAAGTCCAGTAGAACCAATTTGTTCTCTCACTACTTCCCTCTCCCAGATAATGATGCAAGGTGCTTTCCAGTAATCAGCACTGAGCTAGTGATCCATGTTGGGGGTGGGGAAGAGGACAGACAGAGAAGAGTTCACACTCCCTGCTTCCACTCACATGAAGTTCCAAGGACACACGACACTAATGGATGGTGAGGGAAATCAGCAGATACACAGCCTGGTGCAGACAGAGAGCCTGGCAGGAGCAGGAAGGCGAAGGCAGGTGCTGCACGGAAGCTGGACGTCGATCTTGGCATCGGTTACACAGGTGCAGACAGAGGTAAAACACATCACACATCACGCTGTACACTAAAGACGGGCACACTGCATGCCCTTTACTGTTCATAAGTTATCACTTAGTTTAAAAATGTCAAGGGGCTTTCAAACGATGTAAGATACTGCAAGAAAAATAACACAGGAAGCACACTGCTTCCAAGAAACCGTTTCTGACTCTAGAAAAGGACACAATATATTTGTCCTAAATGTATCAGAAGGCATTACTAATGTTCTCAGGAGAACACCCAGGTACATTTCCCACTCTGTGAGGGTGACATTTTTAATTGGGCAAAAAGATTCTTGGGGTCTTGCGTGTAGATGAGGCTCTCAGTAGGTGAAAGGACACAGAGAAAATGAGCGCCAGCGGCACGAGCACCAAGCTGCCGTGCGCGGCTGCACATGGAAGCAACATCCTGTGTCATAAACATCCTAGGAGGTGTCGTGAATCCGGGTCCCTGAGGACCAAGGACACCTGCCTCAGAAGCTCACCGGTGGATGGCCTCCTTCTGAGCCCGGCTTCAGAGACTCGCAGTGACACGATTCACAGAGATGGCTGCATTTTAGCCTCCGTTTTGCGACGTAGCCAAGGAAGCTAACTGGCACGTGTGGAGCTGCCTTCTCAAAGTCCACCAGCTGGAACAGGACTGAAGGCACCTGCAGCTCATTAAGGCCCCCGAGGAGCGATTCGTTCATTTGCTTTAAGGTGAACACAGATTTGAGAAAAGTGAGGGCACACTGGGTCAGCACCTTAGATTGACTGGGAATCCGAACTTACTTGCTGAAGAGAGAGAGAGGAGTCTGTTACTGATGCCAGTCTCTCCTGGCAGGGGCCCAGGTGTCCCTCAGTGTCCGCAGTGAAAGGCCAAACCCGACCTTTCCACAGCATCACTGAATAAAGTGTTGCACACATGGGTGGGCCCTGGGTGCATCACAGATACTGGCATGTTCTAAGACAAAAGGCTCCTCACGATACCACAATAAAGATGTTAAAAAATAAATAAATTTTTTTAAAAACCAGCCTGGGATCTGATCGGTCAGGGTGCTGGTTCTCAGGCTCCGGCAAGCAGCGGCAGCAGCTGGCAGGCTTTCGCACACCAGATCCCCGGGCTCTAACTCCAAGCTCCTGATTCAGGGGCGCTGGGGTGGCAAGCTCTCAGGTGCTGCCGATGCCGCCCGTCCTAGGAGCATGCTGGGGTGGCTTGTGTTAAGGCTGGTCTGTCACTGAGAGCAGCTAAGACACCACCTTCTTTCAAAGGACCTGCACCCACATAAAGCTGACGGTTACTACCAGCAAACAGGCTTATCTGCAGTGTTTTCTGGTATCTCCGTAACTTCTAGGACTTGTCACGCTGCCACTGGCAGGGGTGAGTACATTGTATCTGAGTAATTAGATAGGAAGATTACACTAGGGTCTGACATCTGTCTAAAGAACAGCCTGGAGAACTAGATCCATCTTTAGGTCTATTCTTCCAGATCTCACATTCTAAATGTTATTAATTTAATTTCTTTTTTTCTTTTTAATCTGAAGATCTAGATCTAGGAACACCAGTATCCTCATTATTTTGTTCTAGATAGTTTCAGGGGTAATAATGTGAACCTCTTTTCAGTCTCCAAGCTGGAAATGAAACATGGATTCCATGCAACAGAGTATTGTCAGAAGACAACCTTCTCTGATGAGGCCTCGCAGGCCACACAGGCTCCACCCTGAGCTGGCTGGCAAAGATACAGGTGAACAAGCCAGGAAAGTAATAAAAGCATAAAATAGAAGAAGTAAGGAGACAAAGAACTTGTTTACCCACAAATACTATCTGCATGACACACGCCTGCTGCTACATTCTAAAATCAGCCAGTACTGACAGGAGAAAATTTCACATGTCAAGCAAATTCAAAGGAGGGCAGGAAAATGTTTTTCAGCTGAGTCTCACAGCGTCCATTTGAAAAGCATGAGGGTAAAAATGAGAATTTCCTGGAAATTCAGCGGGCAATACATCCCTGCACCAACATTTTAACCCACTGCCTCTCCCAAAGCTTCTTAGGTTATTCACCCTGACTACGTATTTCCAGGGTCCCTCTCCATTTATTTCCAGCTAGCCACAAACATGGACTGTGGAGTCAAAAAGGATCGGGTCTGACTCACCTGCGCCACTGATTCAGCTGTGTGACCCTGAGCAAATCACCATCCTCTCTGAACTCTGCTTCTATTAAATGGAGATAATAAAACCTATGTCCTGGCAGTCCAGATTAAACCAATTATTCAAATACACAGCATGCATTAAGACTCAAATACAGCTTTGCAAAATTTTACGTTATTGTAGTTAAGCACACTCAACATGAGAGCTTCCCTCTTAAATTTTTAAGTGTTCAATACAGTATTGTTAATGATACTAGGTACCAGGTACCACGTTGTAGAGCAGACCTCCAGAAGTTACTCACCTTGCCTAGCTGAAACTTAATTCCTGTTGACTAAATCCAGCAATCCCACGACTGGGTTTTCATCCAAATGAATTGAAATCAGATCTCACAGAGATATCAGCACTCCCATGTGCATGACACTACGATCCACAATAGCCAAGATGTAGAAATAACCTAAATGCCCAGCAACAGATGAATGGATAAAGAAAATTTGACATATTCTGCCTTAAACAAGAAGGAAATTCTGCCCCATGTGACAACATGGATGAACCTTAAGGACGTGATGCTAAGTGAAGGAAGTCAGTCACAGAACGACAAACACTGCATGATTCAAACGTATTCATCAACAGTCCCATTCTGCCTTTACATACTCTCGCTGCCTAAATCACAAATCTAATGTGATCTAAATTCCAGAGAATACACTGAAGCAAACATGCCTCTCTATAAACATCATTCCTTTACCAAACCTGCCTGTGATTTATCACCCCTCACTGTTCCTATGTGCAATCTTTCTTTGCTTTTCTCCTAACCCCCATTTCTGCCCGACTTTCCTCCTTGCCTCAAAAACTCCCAGGAATGAAGTCCCATTTCTCTCACCAGTGCCAACTACTCTACAAGTCCATCAGAGGCACCAGGCGCCAAGGTCTGCCTCTTCTAGCCTGCCTGGCCCTTCATGGTGTCAGCAGTGTGCCATGTCTGTGATAAGTCATGAGGCTACTGGAGTCTGGGTGGAATTCCTCCAGGTCTAAGAAAGAGGTCCACATGCACAGGTGTTCCCGCCCATCAGCTTTTCATAAATGATAGAAGCAACAGCCAATATCCGGAAGAGCTATGGTTACTGTCACCACCGACCCACCCCCTGTGCCTCTCCTGAGCTACAAAGTCACACGTGGGCACTAGTAAGTAGGAGGAGAAACTGAGAGAAATGTTATTGCCCCCACCTAAACCCTGTCTAACCTCCACTGACTCACCTGGCCATCAACGCTGACCCTTTCCCACCTGCTTCCCCTACCAGTAACCTTGAAAAGGAAGATCGTAACTCCAAGCTTTAACTCTGTTATAAAATTTTAAAGCTCTAAATCTGCACTAATTCTGGATCAATAAGTGTTGAATGAGGATATAACTCGGAAAACTCATGCAGCTATGATAACAACAACAGTGCAAGGACTAAAGATTCATAAATAAGAAGAAAATTCATTTGCTACTCTGCAAAAGAGTTCTTGAGGAGGAGGAACCAAGATGGCGGAGCAGGAGGACGTGCACTCACGCCCTCTTGTGAGAACACCAGAATCACAACTACCTGCTGAACAGTCATCGACAGGAGGGCACTGGAACTCACCAAAAAAGATACCCCACATCCAAAGACACAGGAGAAGCCGAAATGAGATGGTAGGAGGGGTGCTATCACAGTAAAATCAAATCCCGTAACTGCTGGGTGGGTGACTCATAGACTGGAGAACACTTATACCACAGAAGTCCACCCACTGGAGTGAAGGTTCTGAGCCCCACGTCAGGCTTCCCAACCTGGGGGTCCAGCAACGGGAGGAGGAATTCCTAGAGAATCAAACTTTCAAGTCTAGTGGGAACCGATTGTAGGACTTCGGCAGGACTGGGGGAAACAGAGACTCCACGCTTGGAGGGCACACACAAAGTAGTGTGCACACCGGGACCCAGGGGAAGGAGCAGTGACCCCAGGGGAGACAACCAGACCTCCCAGCTAGTGTTGGAGGGTCTCCTGCCGAGGCGGGCGGTGGCTGTGTCTCACCATGAGGACAGGACACTGGCAGCAGAATTTCTGGGAAGTACTCCTTGGCCTGAGCCCTCCCAGAGTCCACCATTAGCCCCAGCAAAGAGCCCAGGTAGGCTCCACGTGGGTCGCCTCAGGCCAAACAACCAACAGGGAGGGAACCCAGTCCCACCCATCAACAGTCAAGCAGATTAAAGTTTTACTGAGCTCTGCCCACCAGAGGAACACCCAGCTCTACCCACCACCAGTCCCTCCCATCAGGAAACTTGCACAAGCCTCTTAGATAGCCTCATCCACCAGAGGGTAGACAGCAGAAGCAAGAACTACAATCCTGCAGCCTGTGAAACAAAAACCACATTCTCAGAAAGATAGACAAGATGAAAAGGCAGACGGCTATGTACCAGATGAAGGAATGAGATAAAACCCAGAAAAACAGCTAAATGAAGTGGAGATAGGCAACCTTCCATAGAAAGAATTCACAATAATAGTAGTGAAGATGATCCAGGACCTCAGAAAAAGAATGGAGGCAAAGATCAAGAAGATGCCAGAACTGTTTCACAAAGACCTAAAAGAATTAAAGAACAAACAAACAGAGATGAACAATACAATAACTGAAATGAAAACTACACTAGAAGGAATCAATAGCAGAATAACTGAGGCAGAAAAACTGATAAGTGACCTGGAAGACAGAAGGGTGGAATTCACTGCCACGGAACAGCATAAAGAAAAAAGAATGTAAAGAAACGAAGACAGCCTAAGAGACCTCTGGGACAACATTAAACAACGAACATTCGCATTATAGGGGTCCCAGAAGCAGAAGAGAGAGAGAAAGGACCCGAGAAACTATGTGAAGAGATTAGAGTCGAAAACATCCCTAACATGGAAAAGAAAATAGCCATCCAAGTCCAGGAAGCACAGAGAGCCCCAGGCAGGATAAACCCAAGGAGAAACATGCCGAGACACGTAGTAATCAAACGGACAAAAATTAAACATAAAGAAAAATTATTGAAAGCAACAAGGGAAAAACAACAAATAACATACAAGGGAACTCCCATAAGGTTAAGAGCTGATTTCTCAGCAGAAACTCTACAAGCCAGAAGGGGGTGGCATGATATACTTAAAGTGATGAAAGGGAAGAAACTACAACCAAGATTACTCTACCTGGCAAGAATCTCATTCAGATACGATGGAGAAATCAAAAGCTTTACAGACAAGCAAAAGCTAGAGAATTCAGCATCACCAAACCAGCTCTACAACAAATGCTAAAGGAACTTCTGTAAGTGGGAGACACAAGAGAAGAAAAGGACCTACAAAAACAAACCCAAAACAATTAAGACAATTGTCATAGGAACATACATATCGATAATTACCTGAAATGTGAATGCATTAAATGCTCTAACCAAAAGACACAGGTTACTGAATGGATACAAAAACAAGACCCATATACATGCTGTCTACAAGAGACCCACTTCAGACCTAGGGACACATACAGACCGAAAGTGAGGGGATGGAAAAAGATATTCCATGCAAATGGAAATCAAAAGAAAACTGTAGTAGCAATACTCATATCAGATAAAATAGACTTTAAAATACAGAATATTACAAGAGACAAGGAAGGACACTACATAATGATCAAGGGATCAATCCAAGATATGACAATTATAAATATATATGCACCCAACACAGGAACACCTCAATACATAAGGCAACTGCTAACAGCTATAAAAGAGGAAATTGACAGTAACACAATAATAGTGGGGGACTCTAACACCTCACTTACACCAATGGACAGGTTATCCAAAATGAAAATAGATAAGGAAACAGAAGCTTTAAATGACACAGAAGACCACATAGATTTAATTAGATATTTATAGGACATTCCATCCAAAAACAGCAGATTACACTTTCTTCTCAAGTGCACACAGAACATTCTCCAGGACAGATCACATCTTGAGTCACAAATCAAGCCTCAGTAAATTTAAGAAAATTGAAATCATATCAAGCATCTTTTCTGACAACAACACTATGAGATTAGAAATGAATTACAGGGAAGAAAACATAAAAAACACAAACACATGGAGGCTAAACAATACGTTACTAAAAAAACCAAGAGATCACTGAAGAAATCAAAGAGGAAATCAAAAAATACCTAGAGACAGGGCTTCCTTGGTGGTGCAGTGGTTGAGAGTCCACCTGCAGATGCAGGGGACATGGGTTCGTGCCCCAGTCTGGGAAGATCCCACATGCCGCAGAGTGGGTAGGCCCGTGAGCCATGGCCACTAAGCTTGTGCGTCCGGAGCCTGTGCCCCGCAACAGGAGAGGCCACAACAGTGACAGCCCGGCATACCGCAAAAAAAAAAAAAAAAACCTAGAGACAAGTGAGAATGAAAATACGATGATCCAAAACATATGGGATGCAGCAAAAGCAGTTCTAAGAGGGAAGTTTATAGCCATACAAGCCTAGCTCAAGAAACAAAAAAAATCTGAAATAAACAATCAAAACTTACACTTAAAGGAACTAGAAAAAGAAGAACAAACAAAACCCAAAGTTAGCTGAAGGAAAGAAATCATAAAGATCATAGCAGAAATAAATGAAATTGAAACTAAGAAAAAGGTAGCAAAGATCAATAAAACTAAAAGCTGGTTCTTTGAGAAGATAAACAAAATTGATGAACCATTAGCCAGACTTATCAAGAAAAAGAGGGAGGGCTTCCCTGGTGGCGCAGGGGTTGGGGGTCCACCTCTCGACGCGGGGGACACGGGTTCGTGCCCCGATCCGGGAGAATCCCGCGTGCCGCGGAGCGGCTGGGCACGTGAGCCATGGCCGCTGAGCCTGCGCATCCGGAGCCTGTGCTCCGCGGCGGGCGAGGCCACAACAGTGAGAGGCCCGTGAACTGCAAAAAAAAAAAGAAAGAAAGAAAGAAAAAGAGGGAGAGGACTCAAATCAATAATATTAGAAATGAAAAAGGAGAAGTTACAACAGATACCACAGAAATACAAAGCATCCTAAGAGACTACTAAAAGCAACTCTATTCCAATAAAATGGACAACCTGGAAGAATGGATGAATTCTTAAAAACGTATAACCTTCCAAGACTGAACCAAGAAGAAACAGAAAATATGAACAGCCCAATCACAAGTAATGAAATTGAAATTGTGATTAAAAATCGTCCAACAAACAAAAGTCCAGGACCAGATGGCTTCACAGGTGAATTCTATCAAACATTTAGAGAAGAGCTAACACCCATCCTTCTCAAACTCTTCCAAAAACTTGCAGAGGAAGGAACATTCCCAAACTCATTCTATGAGGCCACCATCACCCTGATACCAAAAGCAGACAAAGATACTACAAAAAAATAAAATAAGAGACCCATATCACTGATGAATATACATGCAAAAATCCTCAACAAACTACTAGCAAACAGAATCCAACAACACATTAAAAGGACCATAAACCATGATCAAGTGGGATTAATCCCAGGGATGCAAGGATTCTTCAATATACGCAAATCAATCAATGTGATACACCATATTAACAAATTGAAGGATAAAAACCATATGATCATCTCAATAGATGCAGAAAAACCTTCTGACAAAATTCAACACCCATTTATGATAAAAACTCTCCAGAAAGTGGGCACAGAGGGAACCTACCTCAACATAATAAAGGCCGTATATGACAAACCCACAGCAAACATCATTCTCAATGGTGAAAACTGAAAGCTTTTCCTCTAAGATCAGGAACAAGACAGGGATGTCCACTCTCACCACTATTATTCAACATAGTTTTGGAAGTCCTAGCCATGGCAATCAGAGAAGAAAAAGAAATAAAAGGAATACAAATTTGAAAAGAAGAGGTAAAGCTGTCCTTGTTTGCAGATGACATGATACTATACATAAAGAATCCTAAAGATGCCACCACAAAGCTACTAGAGCTAATGAATGAGTTTGGTAAAGTAGCAGGATACAAAATTAATGCACAGAAATCTCTTGCATTCCTATACACTAATGAGGAACCATCTGAAAGAGAAATTAAGGAAACACTCCCATTTACCATTGCAACAAAAAGAATAAAATACCTAGGAATAAACCTACCTAGGGAGACAAAAGACCTGTACGCAGAAAACTATAAGACACTGATGAAAGAGATTAAAGATGATACCAACAGATGGAGAGATATACCATATTCTTGGATTGGAAGAATCAATATTGTGAAAATGACCATACTACCCAAAACAATCTACAGATTCAATGCAATCCCTATCAAATTACCAATAGCATTTTTTTACAGAACTAGAACAACAAATCTTAAAATTTGTTTGAAGACACAAAAAACCCCGAATAGCCAAAGCAGTTTTGAGTGAAAAAAATGGAGCTGGAGGAATCAGACTCCCTGACTTCAGACAATACTACAAAGCTACAGTAATCAAGACAGTATGGTACTAGCACAAAAACAGAAACATAGGTCAATGGAAGAAGACAGAAAGCCCACAGATACATCCACGCACCTATGGTCAACTAATCTGTGACAAAGGAGGCAAGGATATACAATGGAGAAAGGACAGGCTCTTCAATAAGTGGTGCTGGGAAAACTGGACAGCTACATGTAAAAGAATGAAATTAGAACACTCCTTAACACCATACACAAAAATAAACTCAAAATGGATTCCAGATCTAAATTTAAGACTGGACACTACAAAACTCTTAGAGGAAAACATAGGAAGAACACTCTTTGACATAAATCATAGCAAGATCATTTTGACCCACCTCCTAGAGTAATGGAAATAAAAGCAAAAATAAACAAATGGGACCTAATGAAACTTAAAACCTTTTGCACAGGAAAGGAAACCATAAACAAGACAAAAAGAGAACCCTCAGAATGGGAGAAAATATTTGCAAATGAATCATCGGACCAAGGATTAATCTCCAAAATATATAAACAGCTCATGCAGCTCCATATTAAAGAAACAAAGAACCCAATCCAAAAATGGGCAGAAGACCTAAACAGACATTTCTCCAAAGAAGACATACAGATGGCCAAGAAGCACATGAAAAGCTGCTCAGCATCACTAATTATTAGAGAAATGCAAATCAAAACTACAATGAGGTATCACCTCACACCAGTTAGAATGGGCATCATCAGAAAATCTACAAACAACAAGTGCTGGAGAGGGTGTGGAGAAAAGGGAACCCTCTTGCACCGTTGGTGGGATGTAAATTGATACAGCCACTATGGAGAACAATATGGAGGTTTCTTAAAAAACTAAAAATAGAATTACCATATGACCCAGCAATCCCACCACTGGGCATATACCCAGAGAAAACCATAATTCAAAAAGACTCAATCACCTCAGTGTTCATTGCAGCACAATTTACAATAGCCAGTTCATGGAAGCAACCTAAATGCCCACTGATAGACGAATGGATAAAGAAGATGTGGTACATATATACAATGTAATATTACTCAGCCATAAAAAGGAACAAAATTGGGTCATTTGTTGCGACCTGGATGGATCTAAAGACTGTCATACACATTGAAGTAAGTCAGAAAGAGAAAAACAAATATCGTATAGTAACGCATGTATGTGGAACTTAGAAAAATGGTACAGATGAACCGGTTTGCAGGGCAGAAGTTGAGACACAGATGTAGAGAACAAACACACGGACACCAAGTGGGGAAAGCTGCGGGGGGGGTGGGGATGGTGGTGTGATGAATTGGGCGTTTGGGATTGACATGTATACACTGATGCGTATAAAACTGATGACTAATAAGAACCTGCTGTATAAAAAAATAAATAAAATAAAATTTTAAAAAATTTTTTTAAAAAAAGTGAGATTGAAATTCTGGAACTAATCAACTTTGGCAAAGCCATAATAGTGGTAACTTGCGGCTACAGTGGTAGATTGCCCCGGGTCACAAGGATCAAATGATTTAAGCCACTAAGAACACAGAATAAACATTTGCTCATAACTGTGGTTGCTCTGTGAGCAGGAACTTACACGACTCACGAAGAAAGTGTAGTCATAAAAGACCACATACTATTACTGTATGAATCCTTTTACCTGAAAGGCCCAGAGGAGGCAAATCTATAAAAACAGGAAGTAGATTAATGTGGCCTATTGCTGTGATGAGGAGTGAGAAGAAATGGAGGGTAGCTGCTAAAGGACACAGGGTTTCTTTGGGGGATGATAAAATGTTCAAAATTTGATGGTCTAATGGAGCAGGACCCTATGGGGCCTTCCTGGGACAGACTCTCCGCTCCACTCCCCCACTGCCCCCCACCCAAAAAAGAGTTATTGATATACACTAAAGCTTTCATTTAAATGAGCCTAGTTCAATGTTAAATTATATCGGAAGATCAGAAATACACGAGTGCCCTTCAGAATACTGCTACGTCCTTACATCTAATTTACTAATAGGGCACATCATCAAAGCTCGGAGACCACTGTTTTCAGTTGCCCAGACCAACTGCTACCACCAGGTTACCTACTCCTTCTCAGTTCTACATCCTAAGAGTTTAATAAATTGTTGGTGCAAAGAATATTCTAAAAGTGGGAACAAAGCTGAACAGGCTGGCTCTGTCTATTCTCTGAGTCTCTCGCTTCCTTGCATTTCTGTCACTTATCCACCAGTACGGCCCTGGTGAGGGAGTCTGCTGCGATCAATATGAGTTGCTGACCCATTATTATATATTTTAAATTATGTGCCAACTAATATTTCCATTATTTTTGCCTAAGGTAACCATCTAGGTTCCTCAGTATAAGGGACTACAGTGGTGATCGTTTTTCCATAAATACTCCTAAGGATAAGTGTCCCATGAATGTAAATTTCTTAGCAGGCCACAATTCAGAAAATCAGAACACTTGGTTGAGTTTAAAAAACATAAAACTGAACAATTATTATTTTAAAATACAGGAATTAAGTATTTGGTCTCAACTCCTAAATTACCGAAGCACAGTGAAAATCATAAAAATAGTTTCAAAAGAAGGCTCAGAAAAACAAATGCTCTGCAGGGTGAGCTTCGGTGAGCATGCTCAGTGCTTTGAAAGGTACAATCCTATTTAGTTCTCATAAAGAAGATGGATGGTGAGCTGGGACTCAAATCCAAGTCTTCTGGTTTTAAAATTAGCAAATCATTCTGACAATCAAAACCATTTCTATCACAACAAACTCACACACTGGGCTAGAACCCACTGAGCTTCCTCTGCATGGTCAGCACCATAAAGAATGCAGACGAGGGCTTCCCCGATGGCGCAGTGGTTGAGAGTCCACCTGCCGATGCAGGGGACACGGGTTCGTGCCCCGGTACGGGAGGCTCCCACATGCCACGGAGCAGCTGGGCCTGTGGGCCATGGCCGCTGATCCTGTGCATCCAGAGCCTGTCCTCTGCAGTGGGAGAGGCCACAGCAGTGAGAGGCCCGCATACCGCAAAAAAAAAAAAAAAAAGAATATAGACGAGTACATTCTGATAGGCAAACAGTAGGCAAGTGCACAGCTCCTTGTTCCTTGCTGGTCTCAAGAGGCCTCCCTAATGAGTTTAAGGTCCCTAAAAGGGCCCAATGGAGTTCCACAGCAGAGAAAGGGCACAGTCCATTCACAAGAAGGAAAGGTGGGACTACTGAGATCCACAGGATGCAGGTGAGGAAGTCTGCACAGGATCAGTCTATAGAACATACTCACAAATATTAATTTCCTTAAAGACATACATATCATATTTACAGAGTGCAGGACTTGGCCTTTCCAGCTTTTATGTCTGTCATTGACAGGAAAGCTCTTTTCAAACTCTATATGTTTATGGAGTTTAACTCAAATTTGCTGAAATTAACCCAATTTAACTCAAAATCGCCTTATCTTCTGCATGGAGACTTTCTTGGTAACTGATATCACCATCTACACAGTTGGGTATCTTCCTAGATTCCAAATTGTTCTCCCTCTGAAGCAGAATATTCCAATTCATCCCACAAAGTCTAGATGAAATAACAACTGTTTCATGAATCCTTATCTAATTCCCCAACTAGTGGGGAGCTCTCCATTCTTTAGAATGCCATAGCACCATGCAAACTTAATCCATGCTGTCTTGTGCCATAAATATTTGTCTGTGTGTCATCTCCCCTTCTAAAAAGCAGCCTCAATCCACCAGAGGGCAGACAGTGGAAGCAAGAACCACAATCATGCAGCCTGTGGAATGAAAAACACATTCATAGAAAGACAGACAAAATGAAAAGGCAGAAGACTATGTACCAGATGAAGGAACAAGATAAAAATCCAGAAAAACAATTAACTGAAGTAGAGATAGGCAACCTTCCAGAAAAAGAATTCAGAATATTGATAGTGAAGATGATACAGGACCTCAGAAGAAGAATGGAGGCAGGGCTTCCCTGGTGGCGCAGTGGTTGAGAATCCGCCTGCCAATGCAGGGGACACGGTTTCGAGCCCTGGTCTGGGAGGATCCCACATGCCGCGGAGCAACTAGGCCTGTGGGCCACAACTACTGAGGCTGCGCGTCTGGAGCCTGTGCTCCGCAACAAGTGAGGCCGTGACAGTGAGAGGCCCGCGCACCGCGATGAAGAGTGACCCCCCACCTGCCGCAACTAGAGAAAGCCCTCGCACAGAAACGAAAACCCAACACAGCCAAAAATAAATTTTAAAAAATTTATAAAAAAAAAAAAAAAAAGAATGGAGGCAAAGACTGAGAAGATGCAAGAAATGTTTAACACAGACTTAGAAGAATTAAAGAATAAACACCTAGAAGAATTAAAGAACAAACAAACAGAGATGAAAAATACAATAACTGAAATGAGAACCACTAGAAGGAATCAGTAGCAGAATAATGGGGCAGAAGAACGGATAAGTGACCTGGAAGACAGAAGGGTGGAATTGACTACCATGGAACAGCATAAAGAAAAAAGAATGTAAAGAAATGAAGACAGCCTAAGAGACCTCTGGGACAACACTAAACAACCAACATTCGCATTATAGGGGTCCCAGAAGCAGAAGAGAGAGAGAAAGGACCCGAGAAACTATGTGAAGAGATTAGAGTCGAAAACATCCCTAACATGGAAAAGAAAATAGCCACCCAAGTCCAGGAAGCACAGAGAGCCCCAGGCAGGATAAACCCAAGGAGAAACATGCCGAGACATGTAGTAATCAAACGGACAAAAAATAAACACAAAGAAAAATTACTGAAAGCAACAAGGGAAAAACAACAAATAATACACAAGGGAACTCCCATAAGGTTAAGAGCTGATTTCTCAGCAGAAACTCTACAAGCCAGAAGGGAGTGGCGTGATACATTTAAAGTGATGACAGGGAAGAACCTACAACCAAGATTACTCTACCTGGCAAGGATCTCATTCAGATTCGATGGAGAAATCAAAAGCTTTACAGACAAGCAAAACCTAAGAGAATTCAGCACCACCAAACCAGCTCTACAACAAATGCTAAAGGAACTTCTGTAAGTGGGAGACACAAGAGAAGAAAAGAACCTACAAAAACAAACCCAATTCAATTAAGAAAATGGTAATAGGAATATACATATTGATAACTACCTTAAATGTGAATGGCTTAAATGCTCCAACCAAAAGACACAGGCCCACTGAACGGATACAGAAACAAAACCCATATATATGCTGTCTACAAGAGACCCACTTCAGACTTAGGAATACATACAGACTGAAAGTGAGGGGATGGAAAAAGATATTCTATGTAAATGGAATTCAAAAGAAAGCTGGAGTAGCAATACTCGTATCAGATAAAACAGACTTTAAAATAAAGAATATTACAAGAGACAAGGAAGGACACTACATAATGATCAAGGGATCAAGCCAGGAAGAAGATATAACAATTATAAATATATATGCACCCAACATAGGAGCACCTCAATACATAAGGCAAATGCTAACAGCTATCAATGAGGAAATTGACAGTAACACAATAACAGTGGGGGGCTCTAACACCTCACTTACACCAATAGACAGATCATCAAAAATGAAAATAAATAAGGAAACAGAAGCTTTAAATGACACAAAAGACCACATAGATTTGATTGATATTTATAGGACATTCCATCCAAAAACAGCAGATTACACTTTCTTCTCAAGTGCACACAGAACACTGTCCAGGATAGATCACATCTTGGGTCACAAATCAAGCTTGGTAAATTTAAGGAAATTGAAATTGTATCAAGTACCTTCTCCGACCAAAAGGCCATGAGATTAGAAATAAATTACAGGGGAAAAAAACATAAAAAACACAAATACATGGAGGCTAAACAGTATGTTACTAAATAACCAAGAGATCACTGAAGAAATCAAAGAGGAAATCAAAAAATACCTAGAGACAAATGACGGTCGAAAGCATATGGGATGCAGCAAAAGCGTTTGTAAGAGGGAAGTTGACAGCAATACAATCCTACCTCAAGAAAGAAGAAAAATCTCAAATAAACAATCTAACCTTACACCTAAAGGGACTAGAGAAAGAAGAACAAACAAAATCCAAAGTTAGTAGAAGGAAAGAAATGATAAAGATCACAGCAGAATAAGTAAAATAGAAAAAAAGAAAACAATAGCAAAGATCAATAAACTAAAAGCTGGTTCTTTGAGAAGATAAATAAAATTGATAAACCTTTAGCCAGACCCATCAGGAAGAAGAGGGGGAGGACGCATATCAATAAATTAGAAATGAAAAAGGAGAAGTTACAACAGACAACACAGAAATACAAACCATCCTAAGAGACTATGATAGGCAACTCTATGCCAATACAATGGACAACCTGGAAGAAATGGACAAATTCTTACAAAGGTATAACCTTCTAAGACTGAACCAGGAAGAAATAGAAAATATGAACAGACCAATCACAAGTAATGAAATTGAAACTGTGATGAAAAATCTTCCAACAAACAAAAGTCCAGGACCAGACGGTTTCACAGGTGAATTCTATCAAACATTTAGAGAAGAGCTAACACCCATCCTTCTCAAACTCTTCCAAAAAACTGCAGAGGAAGGAACACTCCCAAACTCATTCTATGAGGCCACCATCACCCTGATACCAAAACCAGACAAAGATACTACAAAAAAAGAAAATTACAGACCAATATCACTGATGAATATAGGTGCAAAAATCCTCAACAAAATACTAGCAAACAGAATCCAACAGCACATTAAAAGGATCATACACCATGATCAAGTGGGGTTTATCCCAGGGATGCAATGGTTCTTCAATATATGCCAATCAATCAATGTGATACACCATATTAACAAACTGAAGGAGAAAAACCATATGATCATCCCAATACATGCAGAAGGAGTTTCTGACAAAATTCAACACCCGTTTACGATAAAAACTCTCCAGAAAGTGGACATAGAGGGAAACTACCTCAAAATAATAGAGGCCATATATGACAAGCCCACAGCAAACATCGTTCACAATGGTGAAAAATTGAAAGCATTTCCTCTAAGATCAGGAACAAGACAAGGATGTCTACTCTCAGCACCATTATTCAACATAATTTTGAAAGTTTTAGCCATGGCAATCAGAGAAGAAAAAGAAATAAAAGGAATACAAATTGGAATACACTGTCACTGTTTGCAAATGACATGATACTATAAGTAGAGAATCCTAAAGATGCCACCAGAAAACTACTAGAGCTAATCAGTGAATCTGGTAAAGTTGCAGGATACAAAATTAATGCACAGAAACCTCTTGCATTCCTATATACTAACAACGAAAGACCACAAAGAGAAATTCAGGAAACAATCCCATTCACCACTGCAACAAAAAGACTAAAATACCTAGGAATAAACCTACCTAGGGAGACAAAAGACCTGTATGCAGAAAACTATAAGACACTGATGAAAGAAATTAAAGATGATACCAATAGATGGAGAGATATACCATGTTCTTGGATTGGAAGAATCAATATTGTGAAAATGACTATACTACCCAAAGCAATCTACAGATTCAATGCAATTCCTATCAGATTACCAATGGCATTTTTTAAAGAACTAGAACAAAAAATCTTAAAATTTTTATGGAGACCCAAAAGACCCCATGTGGAGGCCGAAAAGACCCAAAACACCCCAAGGTAGCCAAAGCAATCTTGAGGGGAAAAAAACGGGGCTGGAGGAAGCAGACTCCCTGACTTCAGACTACACTACAAGGCTATAGTAATCAAGACAATATGGTACTGGCACAAAAACAGAAATACAGATCAATGGAACAGGATAGAAAGCCCAGAGATAAACCAACGCACCTATGGTCAACTAATCTATGACAAAGGAGGCAAGGATATACAATGGAGAAAGGACAGTCTCTTCAACAAGTAGTGCTGGGAAAACTAGACAGCTACATGTGAAAGGATGAAATTAGAACACTCCCTAACACCATACACAAAAATAAACTCAAAATGGATTCGAGATCTAAATGTAAGACAGGACACTAGAAAACTCTTATAGGAAAACATAGGAAGAACACTCTTTGACATAAATCACAAAAGATCTTTTTTGATCCACCTCCTACAGTAATGGAAATAAAAACAAAAATAAACACATGGGACCTAATGAAACTTAAAAGCTTTTGCACAGCAAAGGAAACTATAAGCAAGACGAAAGACAACTCTCAGAATGGGAGAAAATATATGCAAATGAATCAACGGACAAAGGATTAATCTCCAAAATATATAAACAGCTCATGCAGCTCCATATTAAAAAAACAAACAACCAAATCCTAAAATGGGCAGAAGACCTAAATAGACATTTCTCCAAAGAAGACATACAGATTGCCAAAAAGCACATGAAAAGCTGCTCAACATCACTAATTATTAGAGAAATGCAAATCAAAACTACAATGAGTCATCACCTTACACCAGTTAGAATAGGCATCACCAGAAAATCTACAAACAACAAATGCTGGAGAGGGTGGGGAGAAAAAGGAACCCTCTTGCACTGATGGTGGGAATGTAAATTGATACAGCCACTATGGAGAACAGTATGGAGGTTCCTTATAAAACTGAAAATAGAATTACCATATGACCCAGCAATCCCACTTCTGGGCATATACCCAAAGCAAACCATAATTCAAAAGGACACATGCAACCCCATGTTCACTGCAGCACTATTCGCAATAGCCAGGACATGGAAGCAACCTCAATGTCCATCTACAGATGAATGGATAAAGAAGATGTGGTACATATATACGATGGAATATTACTCAGCCATGACAAGAAATGAAATTGGGTCATTTGTAGAGACATGGATGGACCTAGAGACTGTCATACCTAGAGAAGTAAGTCAGAAAGAAAAAAAACAAATATCACATATTAACGGATACATGTGGAATCTAGAAAAACGGTATTAATTTAACTTATTTGCGAAGCAGAAATAGAGACACAGACATAGAAAACAAACGTATGGACACCAATGAGGGGAAGGTGATAGGATCGATTGGGAGATTTGGATTGACATATATACACTACTATGTATAAAACAGATTACTATGGGAACATACTGTATAAAAAATAAGAGTTAAAAAAATTTAAAAATAAAAAGCAACCTCCTTTAAATAAGTTTAATTAGAAAAGCACAGTGATACAGGAAGAACAAAGGCTTTGGAAGCAGGCAAACCTGGGTTCAAATCTTGACTCCCCATACCTGTTGGCTCTGACTTGGGCTATGTACTTATATTTTCTGACATTTGGTTCCTTTGTTTGTGGTGTAATGAGATTCTGTTCAGCAAATAAGGTTAAAGCACTTAGGACAGTGGTCCATTTCCCCATATGCATATACCTTGTACCACATAAATAATACAACAATAATAAGTAAATAGACAGGCATGTGTTTTAGCACCGCTTTTCTCCCCCAGCCCATCAAAGGGAACACTAGCACTTGATTCCAAAACCAAAGAAAAGCACAGTGGTTAGCAGATGGAAAGAGAATGGTAGAGGTCCCTGAGGAGTGGAAGAAAGAGACTTGGGGAAGACAAGACAGCAGTGCCGTGGAGACTGGCGAACTCCACCTCTATCCAGCTCTGGATTCCAAGGGTCAAAACCAGTTAACACCTGGTCAAAAGTGGTAAACAGAAACAAAGTACTGACACAAGCTACAACACGGGGGAAGCTTTAAAACATTATGGTCAGTGAAAGGAGCCAGCCACAGAAGTCCACGTGTTGTACTGATATGATCCCACTTACATGAAATTCCAGCACAGGCACGTCCAAGAGGCAGGAAAGCAGATTAGTGGTTACCTGGGGCCGAGGCGGCGAAATGTGGATTAACTGTCAACTAGTAAGGGGGTTTGCAGTAGGGTGACGGGAACGTCTTAAATGCATTTTAGTGATGGCTGCACAACTCAGCAAATTTACTAAAAAAATCACTGAATTGCACCTAAAACGGGTAAATGTAATGCTATGCAGATTATAGCTGAAAAAAAGGTTGTGAAAGGACCCAAAAAAAGAAGTGTTGTGAACCGTCTCACCACTCCTAAGACACATTCACATTTGCCCCATATATACACCTGCTTACTTAGCCCCAGAATGTTTTCAGCAGTCAAAGAGAGCGATAACATAAGCTGACAGTGTGAACTTGCAACAAAAAAAATAAGCTCGGGCTTCCCTGGTGGCGCAGTGGTTGAGAGTCCGCCTGCCGATGCAGGGGACACGGGTTCGAGCCCCCGTCCAGGAAGATCCCACATGCCGCGGAGCGGCTGGGCCCGTGAGCCATGGCCGCTGAGCCTGCGCGTCCGGAGCCTGTGCTCCGCAACGGGAGAGGCCACAACAGTGAGAGGCCCGTGTACCGCAAAAAAAAAAAAAAAAATTAAAAAAATAAGCTCACTTTACCCTGAACCTAACAATCTTCACACCAACTTCCACCCCCAATATCCCAATGCCAGTGTTTCTGGCAAGGTCCCTTTGTATGGTATGGATCTCTTCCTCTTCAAAATTCTGCTCTCTGCTCATGACATGAATCACGGCTCCCTAGATCTCTTCCTTTCTCCCTGGCACTCCTCTTCTGTCTCCTGTCTGTGCTCTTCTTCCTTCCCCCATCCCTTCAGTGTTGGTGATCTTGAGCATCCTCTCTTTAACCTCTTTCCTTCTCATGCTGGGTACTTTCCATAAGAGCTCTCATCCATTCTATATGCTGAAAGCTCTCAAATATATATCCCCTCCCAGTCTCTTACAGAGCCACAGGGCCCATACATTACAACTGCACCATGGATGTGTTCACGTCAAACTCATTATGCTCAAAAATGAACTCAAAAAACAGGTGTCAAAATGGATCACCATCCACACTGGGTCTGCTGCTAAGCTCTTGTTCATCCCTCACTCCTCATCCAAGTACTCAGCAAAAACCTCTCTAATCCATTCATTCATCTCCAGCCACACTATGCCTGGTACCAACCAAGCAAATCTTGCCTTCCATCTAGTGTCTCAGATTTTAGTCTAGGTACCCTAGAATCCAGGTTTAGATCAGTGGTCTATCCAGAACTGATGTTCTGATCATGCAATTTCCGAGCTCCAAGTATTTAACGACTTACCATCATTTGCAAGTTTCTTTATTAATTTTCCCTTTGCTTTTCCCCAGGGTATGTCCTGCTACCTACCCACAAGTACCCTTCTCCAGCCTTTGTGGGCTGCTTGCCATTTCCCTAAGGCACCGTGCCCCTGGGTCCATCTGCATGAGTTATTTCATACGCCCTGACCACCTTATGCTTTCCCTTCTCCCATATAGCTAGTTCATCCTAGCTCATCAGGACCCCGCTCAGCATCACTCCCTGCTGTGGTCTTCCATGACACCCCCAGGCTGAGTTAGCCTCCCAGTGCCTCTGCCTCCTCCCCCTCCGCCCTCCATTTTTATTGCCTTTTCATTTCTCTGACTCATTCACCAGATTGTGAGTGACACCTTCAGGGCAAGGACTGAGTCCGTCTGCCTCATATCTTCATGCTGAAAGTAACGCCTTTCCACACAAGGCACTCAGTAAATATTTATTGAAGAAATGAATGAGAGTTTTGTCCAGAGGCATCAAAACCAAATAAAGTGCTATTTTTTTTATTTCTCTCTCTCTCAGGTATTGCCTTTCACATAATTATAGATGGTTGTATCATGCTGAGTTACAGCCCCACAAGACACATTACTGGATCTTTTTCATCTTCCGTCATATGTCAGTCCTTGAATTTATTTAATCATTTCTACCTCCCTCCTATGAACTTCTCCAAGTTATCTTTCAGCTACTAAAGAATCAAAAATATTTATCATGATATCTCTTTTCATCTCACTGATTGTTTTTTCTACAAGAGATGATAGCCTTGAAGCAGACCACAAAATCATCCCAGCATACAATATTTTTTAGACTTATCTTTTTCATTGACATAATTGAAAATAATAGTAATCCCAAATGACTGTAATTCTCAAAATTTAGAAGCATGGACAGCTTTATTTCCCCCTTTGTGATTACCCTGACAAGAATCTGTGTAACTAACTAGATATCATTTACATAGAATAAAATTCCATTACAGGCAGCACGTTCACAAGTAGTCCTAATGTTATGTACATTAAAAATGTAAATAAAAGCAACTGATTTTAACCCAACACAACAAATAACTAGAGGTTTGATCAGAAATCAGATACCAGAGCACAGTTAGGAAAGGAAAACTACTTTCAATTCTTTTTTTTAAGAAATTAAGTATGACTCCCTTAAAACTCCATTTCTTAGAGAGCAACACATATTCTTGCTTTGATGAATGCTAAATCTTGGATGAATTTTTTTTGCTGTTATTCATTATTTCTAGAGATTTAACAACCACCAACCTTCTTCCCTCAGTAGGAGAAACTACAGGTATCTCATAGCCCCAAGGTTTGTGTTTGGATGAGAACACACAGGGACGAGAAAGCAACAGCTTGAACAATAGGGCTTATTTTTCTCAAAAAACAAGACGTCAGGAGGTGGGTGGCCAAGCGCTGGTACAGCTGCTCACTGATGCCTTCAGGCACCTGTGCTGTTTCTATATCTGACCCTCCACCCACAGTATCTAGTTTTGTCTCTCAAGGTTGTGGTCTCACGGTCATAATGGTTGACATACACCCAGACATCCACGCATGAAGGGGGAAAGGCACTCTATGGACTCTCTCTTTCTAACAGGACAGCAAAAGGTTTCCAGGACCCCACCCGGAAGGGAGCTGCTCACTGGGCAGAACCGTCATATCACAAGCCAACTTTTAATGAATTCATAGTCAACTGATTGGTGACCTAAACATGGAAGTGATGGTCCATCACATTCAAGCGCTCTGCCCATGGCCATGGTAGGGTATCACACAGAGTAAATATACACCAAGGGGTGGCAATCTCTGGGACCATCTTAGAACTCTGACCACCAAATCTCCACTTTCTTCTAACAACCACAATATCCAAATAGAAAATACAGAAATGTGGCTCCAAGTCCTTTAGTGTTGGAAGCAGAAATTCAAAGTGACAAGCAATGCATGACAGATCCCTTCTGGTAATGTCACCTGGGTCCGTATGACTCAACAGAAATGGGGAGCTGCTGTGGGTGTGGGAGGTTCTGGCAGAGCCCGCGACAGCACTGACTTCCACGCAGCATTCCAAGGACCACTGAACCCTACAGGGGACTGTCAGGTGTTACACGGATAGAGAGGAGAGGAAAAATGGAAGGAGAGAAGGGAGAAAGGGGAGGAGGCACGGAAGAAGGAAGGACTGAAAATAAAAATTTAAAAACTTTTCTAAACAATCAAGTCTCCTCTCTCCATTTATTAAACACACGTTTAAGGAAAAGCTATTGCGCCGAGAACTGGGTTAGGTGCTGGGCCTGCGGTGCTGGACAAGTGAGACCCACAACATGCCCTCATGGAGATTACATTATAGTGAGAAAAACCTGCCCGCCTCCCAGAAAAGTAATCCAATAAATAAAATGGTTGTAAAATTGTGCTCTACAAAACAAACGATGTTCAGAAACTCCGTGCTACAGAAGAAAACAAGTTAATCTCTTCCTTTGACAGGCTACTGTACTTGGGTTAACAGGCACCATCTCTTAGCCTTATCTGTGGGGCTTTACGTTTTGCAGAAGGTGGCTTAGGCAACCGCACTACTTTATGTCAAACCTGGATTAACATTGCCGACGCCTAGCTCTACAAGGGCACCCCCAGACTTACAACAGGACCCCTAACCAAGCCATCTTTTCGTTCATCAGCTGGTAACAGGTCTGCAATTTTCTAGGCACACGCCCTGCCACACATGGGTGACTTCTCAGTAGATACCAACACGTCCCTGTAGGCGGAGCTTTCTGTATGTCTATGCCAGCCTGACAGGGAGTTTCTCCTTGCTGAGGTTTGCTTCTGTGCAACGGTCTTCTGCTCTTCATCATCTCTGCACGAGATCTGACAACCCACTGACTCTTCCAAGTCTTTTTTCTTTTCTATTCTTCCCTCTTAGATTGGGTATCTTAGATTCCTGGGTAGGGAAGCTCATTCTTCTTTACAAGCAAGAAACTGATTTCCCTTCCCCTCCAGCAAGGAAACCAGTTGCACATTCAGCAGGCAGATCTCACAGCCATCGCAGTGAGGAAGCCAGCATAACGCAGGCACACGCAGCAGATGTCTCGCTGGTGGATATTTTCTCAGTAGAAGGTCCATTAACCTTCAGCACCCAATCTTCAGAGAATGTTCACATTTACCAAGGCTACATTTCTGTTGCGTTTTTGGCTCCCTGTTAGTTATTACATGCAGATCTTAGACTTTTCAAGAACAGAATTCTGGTGTCCGGTGGTAGGTGGCTGTAATATGTGTGGAGTCCCAGCCCCACTGACCTCACAGGTGAAGGTCCTACTGGCTTTGGGATTCCCCTTGGAAGACGCCCCTTTAATTCATCTGGATAAACTCCCCTGACCACTGCCCAACCGGATGCAGTGTGTGGACATGGTGGGGGACAGGGTACACGGCTCTCAGTTCAGTCTACCCAGGTGCTTCCCTTCCGAGCATCCTCTGCTCCTTTGCTAAGCTTCAGCAGCTACTAAAAATTGCAGCAACTAGAAAAACTCTGGGGCAACACTGAAAATGCTAATTCAGGGAAGAAAGATGGGCATGGAAGCCTTGAAGGACGCTTTCAACTAGACAGCAGTATTGCAAATGATCCTAATGAATAGAGAGGGTTAACACCCCTGCTGTGGTTGCAGAGATAACCCTTTAATGAGCTCAGATTTTAAAGGAATGTGAAGAAAAGCTGGAAGGAGAAGTGTGGAAATTGAACTGAGAAGGGTAAAGCCCCCAAGGAGCTAAGGCTTCTAGAGTGTCCCCAAGTCAACCTCAAAAGCTTTGCTAAGTATGGGCAGAGAAGAATCGGACCCAGTAGGGACAGATGTCTTGCGTGGTGCAGACACAACACTGTCAGATGAAGCGAGCAAGTGTGTGGTATTTGCGAGAATGTTTTTAACCTGGTATGTGTCATCTACTGCTCTGGAACAAGTTACCACAAACTTCGTGTCTTAAAACAACACACAGTCATTAGCTCAGTCTCTGTGGGTCAGGAGTCCAGGCATGGCTTAACAGGGCCCAGTACTCACACTTCCACAAGGCTTTTCATCAAGGGGTCAGTGGCCTGTGCTGTGTGGAGAGAGAGGTCCTCTCCCAAGCTCCTGTGGTTGTTGAGAGAATTCAGCTCCTGGCAGTTGGAGGACTGAGGTCCCCATTTTCTCACTGCCGGTCAGCTCCTAGAGTCTGCCCTCAGGCACTAGCCACATGACCCTCTCATAACGGGGGAGCTTATTTCTTCAATGGCAGCAGGAGTATGGGCAGTCCCCATTTTCTCACTGCCGGTCTGCTCCAATGGAGTCTTATATAACACAATCATGGGGTGCCATCCCATCAACTATGCCCTGTAAGGTATACCCTAATCAAGGGAATGGCATTCATCACATTCACAGGTCCCACCCACACCCAAGGGGAGAGGAGCATACAGGGCATGTCCTATAGGATACGGCAATCTCAGGGGCTGGTTTAGCATTCAGCCCACCATAGCTAGAAAGGAAGGAATAACATGGTTAAGATGGCACCAAAACCAAGGACAGTAAGGGAAACAATCTAATTTAAACTTAGTTCAACATGCTAGACTCAGGTGACTATTCTAAGCCCAATGGACTTCACTGGAACAGTGCACCCCAGGAAGGACAAAGAGCCAGCCTTTGTAATCCTGGAATACAGGCAAGTTTCCAAAAGTGGACCAACTCTAAAAAAGGAAAGCAAGTAGACTCAAAGCCAAAGACTCATGAGTTGATTATTAATCCTCCTCCAAAATCTACAATACATTAGACAGGTTTTGTAAAAGCTCCTAGAAGACGCTGTGTGGACTCTACCAGGACTTAGTATTGATTTTCTACTACCATTCCCTTCAGTCTAACCCATTCCTTGGACAGCTTTTCGGAGAAAATGTTGAAAGTATGGCTCCCTTTGACTGTAAGCTAGTTCAGAGAGATGTTCCTTACGGGGAAAAGGAAGAAAGATTATCTGATGTAATGTGTTCAGGTGTTCTTGCTTCTGAACTGCTGTACCCGGAAGCATGTCAACCGAAGTGAGATGGATGTTAATCTGAAAAGGGGCATCTGGCAGTTAGACAAAGCACTCAGCACTGGCCTGCTCAATATTAAAAGTACTATTTTGAAGGGTTCGTGGACTGGCTATTTTGGAAACACAGGTCCGTGAACTGAATCACAGACTGAAGATTCAACATCATCCCCAAGGCTTAACCAATGGGCAGCCGTTGACGTAACTGAGCATCAGTATCACATGCTGACTTGCACATGGTTGATCTTTAACTTGATAATATTTAACAGATCAAAGTAAGCTTCTCCACAAAGGCTCAAAACCTCACCTGGGAAAGTGCAACGTGAGAAATCCCTGGCGTAACATCCTCCTTGTGATAAACACCAACAGTTCTAGCTGTCTCAATGCCCAGTATGAGTAAGAGCCAGAGAGTTACTGAGAGTCACAATGGCTTTTTTTAATTCCTTCGAGAATGTTCTGTGTAGCATCCGTGTCCCACAATGTTAATAGATGGCAACGAGTGGGAAAAAGTATCTCATGGTCAAATACGTGTGGAAAAGACACAGTTGGATGAGGTTAAGTGAGTTTCTTTACTATGAGCTTTCAGGATGTCAGTGTATATTTGGAATATCAAAGAGTGGACAGTAGTTTCACAGAGACTCTCATGCAACTAGATTCTGGGGAATCTCAGGGAAAAATGAAACCGCCACAGCCCCAAACTGTGCTAATGAGTGCAATGTCTACACTTAAAAAGCTGAGAATCGAAATGTGATCTGCCCTGGACACCAGATTTCTGGACTGCTAAATTCAATTCTGGGGGCCCTGCAAGTTCTGAGTTACTCTAGCCAGCCAGAGCACACCCAGAAGGGCAAAGCCACGTCAGGCGGAAGGTGACTGCAGGAGAATCCAGCCCCTTCCAAGTCTTGCCACATCTGGTTTCAAGTTGCCTTGTTCACAAGACACTCCTATGAGCCACAGAGAATCCTTCCATCTTTACAGTGAGACCTAATGACTCATTTTTTTAAATTTATTTATTATTTATTTATTTTTATTTTTTTTTTTGGCGTGCGGGCTTCAGTAGTTGTGTCATGCAGGGTCTAGAGCACAGGCTCAGCAGCTGTGGTGCACGGGCTTAGTTGCTCTGCGGCATGTGGGATCTTTCCGGATCAGGGCTCAAACCCGTGTCCCCTGCATTGGCAGGTGGATTCTTAACCACTGCACCACCAGGGAAGCCCAAGACATAATGACTCATTTTTAAGCAACTGAATATGGCAAAAGTGAAGGGATGTAACTTCTGGAACTAGGTTATACAAGTCTGTGACCAGTCTATAGAGACTGAAAGTGGACTGTGTGTTTGCCTAGGGCTGGAAGGTTGGGTGGTAGCTAAAAGGTGTGGGGTTTCTTTGGAGAGTGATGAAAATCTTCTAACACTGACTGAGGTGATGGTTGCACAAATCTTCAAACACACTAAAAGCTATTAAATTGTACAAACTGAATGTGTAAACAGTATGGCATAATAATTATATTTCATTACAGTTGTTACCAGAAAAAAAAACACAAAAAACAAACTGTGATTTCCACCTTGTTTGCCCTCTCTCTGGATCTTCCCATTTGTTCACTCTGGGGAAGCAAGCTGTCGTGTGATGAGCTGCCCTGTGGGGCACCCCATATCACAAGGACCTGGAGGCCACCTCCAGACAGCAGCGAGCAAGGCACCGAGGCCCTCAATCCTGTAAGCCTGCAAGAAAATGAATCCTGCCCACAACCACGTGAGTAAGCCTCGAGCTGACCCTTCTCCAGCCAAGTGTAAAGATGACCAACAGCATGACTGCAGCCTGTGAGACAGCTTGAAGCAAAGGAGCCAGCAAAGTCACGCCCAAACTCTTGACACAGAAATTTGAGAAAAAGCCCCTAAATTTAGGGGACATTTGTTACACAGCACTGGATAACTGATACACTTCAAAAGAGTCCCTCTGTTGTTACTTTCTGCTCTCTGCCAGACTCCTTTCCAGCTTCCAGAAAAGAGCCTTGTAAGATCTGTTCAATGTAGTGCTTCATGTTGGATTATTCAGACCATTCCTGTCCCCAGCCCTTGCCTCACCACTTTCCTCACCTGGGAGGTCACTTCCCCACTCTTCAACATGCCTATGATGTTTATATCTCCTTCAAGCCCTTGTATTTTCTATAAAATATAGAACCCACCTTCCGACCACACCCAATCTCTGCCCCAAAGTGAGTTTTCCTGGTTGGAAATTTCTTGGGCACAAGTAGACTCACTGAGCATCAGTATCTTATGACATCACTTATGCAGAGTTGACCTTTAGGAAGATTTCCTTTAAATCACTTTTCAGGAAAAAAAAAAAACAAAAGTTTGTTTACTCTCCCCATACTCATATTTCTGTATAAATTTTTACAGATTTGCATTTATTTTATTCATCCTTTGTTATGTCCCAATTTTTATTTGCCCTTCTTCAGTATACATTTTCTTATGTAGATGAATTCCCATTTTTGTTCTTTCTTTGCTCTTTTCCCATTGCACTGTATTGTCTCGCATATTTAAACCTAACCTTATCCAGGTGATATTAATTTAGATTTCCAATTGCCTGCTATGTTGTAATATTGTATTAACTTTTAGTTATTCACCACTGATGTGTATACTTTTAGTTCCCCAAATACCATGTGGGTTCAACCACTGTAGCTACTTCATCATCCATCTTTTGGATCTTCAAGTATGCATGGCCCAGTACCTTTAATCTGATTTTCACTAGATTTACTACCTTTCTTCACCTGGGAAAGTTACTACAGTTTTTAAAGTGCTGAACTTATTACCAGACACTCTGCAACAAAGGAAAACTGGTTCTACTTTTTGGAGGCTCTAACTCACATGAACTTCATTTCATACAAGGCTCTTCTTTGTCATCCTTGGAGGAAATAAAATTTATGTGAAAATGTTCTTATAGATAAATAAAGGCTGACATACTAGAAAATGAATCGTGATAGAATATACCAAGAAGTTAATAACAAGAGGAAAACATCAAGAAATCTTTTCTAGGCTAACATAAGTCGAAGGCTGGCCGAGGTCACAGTTAACTAGTTTTGGATTTCTCTGTCCGTTGTTCAAGGGAAATGGTTTGCATTCCACTCCCATATACCCACATGCTCAAGTGGTCTACAGTCTGGCTGATGCGCTGTAAGTTCACATACATTGTAGTAGAGCTTGTCTGATGTGGCCATAACACAGAATACATTTTTAGAAAGCAGTTAGTCAAAGTTAAGAAAGCGTAACTTGAAAGACGGTTATATTCATTTATTTTTCATAGCTGATGTTTCAAGGGCTCTTAGGCTTATAAAATCATCCCTGCAACACCATCCTTTTAAATCCAGATTATGTTCGGATTTCCCTCTCTCTCTCTGCAATATCTGTTTTTATTCATATCTTGTGTTTCCTTATAAAATAGAAAATCAGAAGAAGAAATTGGCTTTTTTACACACACGCACACACATGCGCACACACATACACACACATGCACACGTGCGCACACGCATACACACGCACACACACGTGCGCGCACACATGCAAACACATGCACACACACATGCACACACACACGCGCGTGTGCACACACTCTCAACTACTGACTCTTCTCTCTGAAAATCTTCTCAGGGTTGAGAACACATTCCTGACTCATCGGCTTGCGCATCATATTCTCCGTGACCCTAAACCAAGGGCGTCATGGTAAGAAACAACCCTTCAACAGAGATAAGATTCTTCTGGGTTCTGAGAAACTGCACTAGACTTTACTGTAGAAACACAGTGCGAGACTTTGTGCTGTTTTCTTTCATACGTTGCTTCCTTTAATACTTAGGTCAATTCACAACTGAAAACTAACGAACAAGAATTCAAGGCTCTCCTTGTACTGAACCTCTCTCCCCGCAAGTATAAAGCAACCGAAGTCGTTGTTCATGGCGTGGGCATTCTAGGAACTCTTTACAGCTCCTTCTGAGATTCACTAGACCAGCGCTGTCACCCCTGTGGCCCTCCTGTGCCCTCCATTCATCCAGACACCAGCTCCTGCAAGTGTCATGTCACACTCACAGCTGCCACCAGTGCCATTCCCCAGGAATATCCCCCAGCAGGAATAGAAAGGGAAGGCAGAATTTGTTAAACCTCGAGTTCTACTGATGTATATTTTTAGGTTTTAGTGTGCAGACATCACCTAATCACTTCCAGCAAACTGGTACTCGGGGAAACGAGGTCTCCGTGGGACCCAGATTCTGAGAACGAGAGTAGAAGGAGTGTAGCCATTCGCCCCGAGCAAAGCCCCACTAGGTCAATAAAAAAGCCTTGCCCTGGTTAAGCTCTACAAGCTTTTATTTTTATGAGTTCAAGTTCCTGTCCTACTTGCAAAGACATTGCATAATACAGCCTCAGGAACACACCAGAGATGACAGACTTATTTTTAATACAAATTCCTCCTTTTCTGTTCTCATCCTTAAACTTCTATTCTGCTCTACCATTCCCTAGTGTCTCTTGCTATTTAAAAAAAAAAAATTACACTCAATTAATACTAGACATTTTCTTCTGAGAAGCTTTCTATTGCTTAACTTGAGCAATGGCACACTGAAACAATGAAGAGTAGGTTAAAATCACTGCTCTACCACATACTAGCTGTGTGATCTTGGGCAAGGTACACAGCCTCTCTGTTCTTCAGCTCCCTCTGTGATATGGGCATAGTGATATGGGCATAGTGATGTCACTTTCCCCATGAGGATTTAAGGAGTTAAAACACATAAACCACTCACGGTAGTGCCTGACACAGGGAAGGCTACATAAGGGCTGGGCTTGGCGCGTTTAGATACCTGTTCTACCACCTATACCACTTCTTGACCAGAGCTTGCAAAGCCCCCATCTTCTAGCTCTCTCTTACCCAGTGCTCTGAGACCACATATCCCGCAATTCCCTCTTACCCGCGCAAAAAGTCCCTCTCAACCATGGCAATGAGTTCTACTCATCTACTCCATTCTGAAGAAAGGTGACATGATTTAAAGGCACGGTGACGTCACACAGAGCAAACCAGACTGAAGGTGGGGGTGGGCTGGGGACTCAGTCAGGGACAGAGAGGGTGTTGGCACGGGTGACTTCACAGAGTTTCCTGAAGGAGATGAGTATGTGCAGGGGTGTGGGCGGGCTTGAGGGGACCCTCGGGGAGGGAGAGCTTTGAGGGGCTCCCGGCAGCAATATCACAAGGCCTCCCCTTCCCTCCTGACAAAGCAGCAGCAGCCTCCTCCCGGGTCACTGCTGGGCGAGGCCCTGTGGCTGTGCTCACGTGCAAACAAAGTCCCATGACTGAGGAGTTAGGCTGCAGTGGTCCCCAGCCCCTCGCTGAGCAGCACGCCTCTCCTCGCTTTCCGCAGGGCAGGTCTTACTAAGGGCAGGGCAGGAGCTGAAGGTGGAGGCTGCAGGCCTCTCCCTCACAGCACTGCTCTCCTGAGTCACAGACCCAATCCCGACCGCCTGTCGGTACCATCCCTTCCACTCAAAACATCTCTTCTGGCCCTCCAGGTGCAATCCTGGGATGACATCGCTCGGGTTAGAAACGGCGGGGCAAGGTGCGCAGTCCTGTCCTCTGTCACGGGATCCCTCGCTGCCCCACACGCTCGTCACCTCCCCTCCAGCATGCGCTCACCACCCTGTTCCTTTCCCTTCAAGGCCGCCCTCTAGTCGGGATTCCCTCCCTACGCCCTCCCCAGCCGGCATTTGGACCTGTCATCTCCCTCACTGTTTCTGAGATGTGAGCTCAAACATTCCCTGAAGCCTGCTTTTGTTAACCTGGCAGAAACAATGAATCCTCTGCATGACCACAGCTCTCAGTATTTCCAGAACGTTCCCCGTGCCACCCTCCATTTGAGGGTTGAGTGTGGGTCATCCCACTGTCCAGCCCACTGACCCCCATCAGAAGTTAAATCCCCTCGTAGCAAAGAGCACGGCGGCAGCACCTCGGGCACACGGCGGGCCCTCCACAAACGTTTGCTGAACTTGATGATGACGGCCTGTCAGTCTCACCTTGGGCTTCGTATAATCCTTTGTAAACCCTCTCTGGTAGGGCTTGGCAGGAAAGGTCTACCAAAGCAGGGGTTTTTGCAGAACCATTCACTCTGTTCCCCAAGCTTATGCAACATCAGTGATATGCAATAAACCGTCGGTAAGGTATTCATCGTATGAATAGATGAACAAATAAGCATTTTAAGTCATCACAGTAGTCAAATAGGTGTAACAATAGGCAGGAGTTGGTGATTAATTGATCATCACACTGCTACTCAAAAAGCCTGGTCTCCAAACCGACCAATCCACACATACTTGTTCCCGGTCCGTGACGGGGCAAACATAGAAAGTGACAGTAAATGTTTATATCTTTCACAGGAAGTGACATTGTCACAGCATCCAATCATGTGTACTCACCTTGCTGAGCTGGGTACAGACCAGTTCCAACGTTATCCGTCTTGCAGGAAGGTCGTGGGATGGATTGGAAAGCGAAAAACAAACCAACCAACCAAACCCATTCCTTCCGCACAGAGAGCTTGAGAAGCACGGCCTTACCGTGGAGCCTCCAACTGGAAAAGCGCAGACTTCTGTCCCCAACCCTCCACCAGGCCCTACGTGACCCCCGCCCGCGGGAGACACTTTTTCTCCCTGTAGCCTTTCCCGTCTGCATCCCTCTCCAGGGATAAGAAGGTTTAGGTGAATACTTACCATCATCTTATCGTTAGCACGTGGGACAGGCCACCAGGTACAATCAACGCAGGCATTACGGAAAGGAACTGCGTGAGAACCGAGCAGCGAAAGAAAGACCCGCGGAGAAACTTGTTCTCCTTGTCTGTTCTCTAAAGTAAGAGGGACAGATTTCAAACGGCCTTCTTTCATTCGTCCCGAGTATGCGCCAGGCAGGGTATTAGAATTCATCGTGAAAACAGCACACAAGAGGAGGGGGAGAGAACGATGGATAAGAACGTAATAATAAGAAGGGGCGTTTCTCAAGCTGTACTGTGCACCCGTTCCAGGGCTGAGGACCTTCTTGTCCGTTATCCCACTTATGACACACAGAGCTTCCCTGCCGTGTAGGGGGTGAGCAGGCCATCAGGTCCTCCCAGCCTGATGAGGCTTTTTAAAAAGTGGAGGGTAGGGAAAGCAAACTCCCAACTCTGACTCAGATCCTTTGGTCTTAGAACTAATGAAAAAACCTAATATAAGTCAGTTTGGACTCAGTACACGAAGCTGCAGAAACACTGTACTCCGGGAGCATGTCCGTGTAAGGACATATGGAAATATAAGCATAGTTGTAAAGGTAAACCTTAACGTCAATATACAGACATAGATCTATGTCTCAATGCTTGAGACATAGATCTCAAGCGTTGAAATATGAAATTCTAGAAATAATTTGTATAAAGGTGATTATTTTCTGACCCAAACCTAAACATGTTCATCTGTGAATTACATAACTGAATAAAGATCTAGAAAGGAGACAGGTGACTGACAGATGAATGGGTGCGTAGATTGAGAGATGACAGAGAGAGATGATAGATAGATGATAAATAGATAATGACTGTATATAGTATAATCTTGACAAATGCCTCTGTGACGGAGACTTGATTAATCATTACTTTAAAGGGAAAGCCAGCCTGGAATCCACCCAAATCAATAGGACGTCTAAGTAACAAACAGCGCTGGAGACAGAGAAGCCATTTAAAAGGAAAAGAGAGAGACATCTGAAATAAAAATAAAATATCCTTCACAGATAATTAAAATAACATGCTTTCATTTTCAAAAAGTAAACCTGCACCAATCACGATAAAATCTAAATCCTCAGCAGGGCTTAGCAACCCAAGAGCCATGTGGGGTACATTAACCAAAAGAGGCTTCAGCTGGGGCGATGGCAGTATCTGCAAAGCAAACAGACTTATTAAGAAACTAAGTGATCCAACTTTCTCTGTCATGAGAATTCCTAAGAGCAAACTTCCTCTAAAGGTAAGGAGAAAGTTATGCCCGTTAGCTAAAACGTCTACTTGGCACTCGATTGGCATTGTGTCCCCGTTGTGTCCCCAGCACTGTGCAGACCGTAAGAGGAAACTGGTATTTATCTACAGCCCATCTCTTTTCCCAAAGGACTTGAAAGATGCGTGGAAGTTATTAAAAAGAAAGCCACATCTTTTCATTATTATCCTTATCCACGACATAGCCATTGCAGTGGTCACTAATACAGAAGAGGGCCCCCCGGGAAATCAGAAGGGAACCCGAGACATTATAGTAGACTGAGGCGGCACAGAAGCAACCACTCTTTCCGCAAAGACATTGCAAGGTTGAAAATATATGCCTATACCAGCTTGGGGGGCAGAGTGGGAACTGGTGGGGGAATACACCCAGGTGTCGGACGTGAAAAAGCAACCAAGGCTCCAGTGGTAAACAGGAGACAGTAACAAGATGCCTGTGGAGGGTTCACGGGTACTGCGGGTTCTGTGGCCTGAAAAACAGGAGGCGTGGCCCTGAGGCTGCACAAGGTGACAAAGCTAGCACTGGCCTCTTAGGGGAAAGCCAGAAGCCTGGATGTCTGCCCCTCCCCCAAAAGAGAGACGGAAAAACTACCCACTGGCGGAGAGACAAGCAGGTTGGCCATGTCCACAGCCTGTGTCAAGCGTGAGAAACGGTCACCTCAAGGCACTGGAAACCTGGGCTTTTGCTGTGTTGAGTGTGCTTAGGATTCAGCTTTATTCATTTCTTGGTTTGGAATCTGATACCAAGAAATTAACATAAAATCTCAAGGGGGACCCACAGAAGCAAATATAATATTGCTCCGAAGGACAGAGTCACCAGCCAGAGAGGGCACACAGGACCGCCATTAAACACTTCTAAAAAACTTGTTGCAGATGAGCTAAAATAAAATAACGTGCCGCAGGGAAGGAAGTGAGAGAGCAGACAAACGTTGCCAACGGCAGCCTGAGGATCCAAAATAACCATCTAAAAAAGACAGTAAAAGCTTATAAACAGAATTAAAGCAAAGAACAGAACAGCAATGCAATAACTGGCTAACTCAAGGAGAAGGAAGATAAGGATACCTGCCATCACCTTCCCTGTTCAGCGTTGTTCTGCAAACCTTAGAAAGTGAACTAAGGGCTTTTTTTAAAATTATAGACAGATGTAGATATAGATACTATGTATATGTATATATACTTGTGTGTACACAAATATATAACCTATAAATATCTTTAGATAGAGAGAAATAGGCACACGTAAATACAGATATATATTTTAACGGAAGACAACATTTTCACAAATTGCAGACGTACGCCTGTCAAATCATAAAAATACTAACTGAATCTATAAACCAACTCTTGGAACTAATAAGAGACTTTGGCAAGGTTTTTGGATACAAGATCAGAATGCAAACATGGAAAGGTTCCTACGTGCCAGCAACAATCAGCTGGAAAAGAAATGTCACTAATCCCATTCACGATAGCATCAAAGAGTATGTTACCTAGGCTTAAATCAAATAATGGAAGTACAAGATCTATATGGAGAAGATGATATGGACATAAAATAAGATCTAGCAATCTCACTCTTAAGTGTTTAGCCCTCAGGAGATAAAAACTTACATGTATGCATACAGTAGCTCTATTTATAGTCACCGAAACCTGGAAATAACAGAAATGTCCATCTGGTGAGTGAATAAGCAAAATAGGGCACATCTATACAATGGAATAGTACTCAGCAGTAAAGTGAAATGAACTACGGGTACACACAACAACTTGGATCAATCGCAAAGGCATTGTGAGCGAAAGAAGGCAGTCTTAAAAGGTTTCATACTGTATGAGTTCATTTATACAACGTTCTCCAAGAGAAAAGTATTACATCGGAAAACAGATCAGTGGTTGCAGGGCCTGGGGGCAGGGGAGGTTGTCACTGCAAAGGGACACAATGAGGGCATTTGGGGCACGATGAAACTGTTCTGTATCCTGATTTGGGTGGTGGTTATATGAATCGATGTATGTGTTAGAATGACTACAACTGTCCATATTAAAAAGTCAATTTTACCATGTGTGTGTTAACTGAGAAAATAAAGTTTACAACTAAAAGAACATGTTTTAAGAGGAAGGCCTAAAAAACTGTACACGACGTGATGGGAAGATAACTCAATCTGGCAAAGATGCCATTCTCCCCAAATGAATCTATAAATTCACTGGATTTCACAAACACCCAAGAGAGTTTTAATGAAATTTGACAAATTGATACTAAAATGCCTAAGGAAGAATAAAGACCTGGGTATAGCCATTTGGAGACAATTTGAAAGGAAGGAGGAAGGACATGCCGTATTGCATACCAAGCATGCTTATAAATCTCTAGGAATTAGAACAATGAGGAGGTGGTACAGGGATAAATAAACAGATCCTGAAGGGGTGACATAGATATACCAGGAGCCATTCATAAATGGCTCTTCATTTATATAAAGAGCTTAGATAGGTAGGTAGACAGACAGATCTCTATTTAGTTCCTCCCTTATTGCAGGCACAAAAATTAATTCCAGTTGTATTAAAGTCCTAAACATGCAAAGAAAAACTTGAGAATATAAAGAGTTTGTACAAGTCAATTTTTTTAAAAAACAGAAAAAATAAGCAAAGGATATGAAAAGGTGTGCTCCGAACAGGCATCAGTAAAATACAAATTAAAGCAATAAAATTCTATTCCACGCCCATCGTACATGCAAAAATGTAAGTTTGGCATACAAAGCGCTGGCAAGGATGGGGGAAATGGACTTCTCTAATAGTTTTTTTGAGAGCAGTTTTAGGTTAATAGAAAAATGTTAGCAAGCACAGAGAGTTCCCATGTACAACCCGCCTGCACAGTTAACATCCTGCATTAGTGTGGTACTTTTGTTACAACGGACAAACCAATATTAATACATTATTATTAACTGAATTCCATAGTCTGCATGAGAGTTCACTCTCTGTGTTGTACATTTTATGTTTTGACAGAGGCACAACGTTATGTGTCCGCCATTACAGTACCAAACAGAAGTCTCAGTGCCCTGAAAATCCTCGGCACTCCACCTGTTCACCCCTCCCTCCCCCCCAGCCCCTGGCAACCACCGATCTTTTTAGTCTTTATGGTTCTGCCTTCTCCAGAATGTCACAGAGTTGGAACCATACTGTGTTTGCAGATGGGCTTCGTCCACTTAGCAATATGCGTGTAAGCTTCCTCCATGGCTTGTCATGGCTCCATAGCTCATCTTTTTTTTTTTTTTTTTTGCGGTACGCGGGCCTCTCACTGCTGTGGCCTCTCCCGTCGCGGAGCACAGGCTCCGGACGCGCAGGCTTAGTGGCCATGGCTCACGGGCCCAGCCACTCCGCTGCATGTGGTATCTTCCCAGACCAGGGCACGAACCCGTGTCCCCTGCATCGGCAGGTGGGCTCTCAACCACTGCGCCACCAGGGAAACCCCATAGCTCATCTTTATGTTGCTGAACAATACTCCACTGTGTGGATGAACCACAGTTTTTTTTATCCATTCACCTACTGAAGGGCAGCTTGGTTGCCATGAATTTTTGACAATTATGAATAAGTGGACTTTTTATATACCATTGGCAGGAAGACAACATCCTACAACCACTTTAGAGGAAAGCTGGCAACATCTAGTGAAGCCCAAGATGTGCACACACAGAGCTCAGAACTTCCACCCCTGGCCACACATCGCCAAGAAACTCATGCAAGGAAGCATACAGAAAAATGTTCACTAAGCACTCTCTGTAACAGAGAAAACTGCAAACAGAATAAAACTGTGCCAATAAGAGAAGTGGAACGGGAGACAATTCTCCACGGGTCTCCCTCAAATTTCTGCACGTCCTGCCAGCAGAAGCCCTGACGGCTTTTGTTCTGGACGCCTTCTCAAGGGTGTCTGGGTAGTGAATAGCCTCAGAAGATAGAGGTTGCGTCTCCCTCTGGAGCACAGTTTTGGCAGAATGCTTCCTGCCCATCGTAAATGATTTGGATTTCCTAAGACCAGGGCTCCTCAGCTGTGACCCAGACCCACCCACTGCACGTGCAGCATCCACGTGGGTCCCTCTGGGTCGCTCCAAGGAGAACAGGTGCAGACATGAAGCTCATGCTGCTTGCTGCACGTGAGGAATGAAGCCTTTGTCTCTGACCCAGGAGACTTGTGTCCCGTGTCAGCATCCATGAACCTGTGGCAGCTAACCTGTTAGCGTGAAAGTAGAGTCAAACCTCAGACCCTCTTGACAAATGGATAAATAAAATGTTGAAAATAATTTGTACAATAGGCTACCGTGTGACAGTTGGTATAAATAAAATGACAGGAATCCATGTGGATAAATCTCAATCTATTTTTAGGGGGACATAAGTAAACCACACAAATACTTCCAGCATTTCTGTAAAATGCATGCTGTTTTTGGATACACACATATGTGTCAAGCACACGTGAATTCACACATAATCTTCAGGGCAATGGTTAACTCAAGAGAAGCAAGATGGGGAACTGAACCAGAAAGTTTTTTAATATTATGCAAATATGTCAAAATGTTGACTTTTTTCATTCTTTCATCTGGGTATAGAGGTTTCCTATATAGGTCCACAGTCCTTACCTGCAATTCTGAAAAGTTTGTTCTTAATTTTCGCACCAAAACTTACATGGAGGCAACAACCTAAATGAAATGAGGGAAGCTATGACAGTCTTTATTGGCTGCGCCGGTGTGAATATTCGTACATTTCACTGCCGAGATCTGAATGTGTTTGGTGATGGCCTGCTTCCAGACCCTGGTGGTATGGAATCCACAATGGTTTAGGCCCCGTATTTCACCTTTCCAAAGTCTGGAAAAGTCTGAGTTCTAAAAGCCCCGAGTCTCCAGGGTTTGGGGTAAGGGCTTTAGTCTTGAAATATCGTCTTGCAATTTTATATGTGTATTTATTTCATCATTTAAAGACAGTAAAATGAGGGGAGAAAAAGCTCCACCACTTCTCTAACACGTGAAACCAAATTTGCATCGCATAACACACGCGGCGCTCCAGGAGACAGAGCAGAAGCCCACGGGTGGGGCCCACGGGAGGATGACCTCAGCCCGGTGTCCACTCCTAGCCTCACGGCACCAGGGGAGAGTCTGTCCCCTGTGCGCAGCACGCAGAGGACCCTTCTGGATCCGACCTCTTGTGTTTACAATTACTAGAGCGTGTTCTAGAAAACAAAGATATTATTCTTAAATGTGGCAAGATAGGGTCATACGAGATTTTTTCCTGTAACTGTGGAAGAACTAATACTTACTGCAGGTCACACTGTTGCCCCTCAGATTCCTGCTTGATTATTAAAATCATGACTGTTCTGAGCACGCCAGCTCCCCACGTGGCGAATACACTGGGCCTTGGTGTCCCAGAAGAGATTGCCTCTCAGGACTGGCTTCAGATGCTCTTGGCCTCACCAGCCTCCTGGGCCAGCCATTGCTGCAGCCCCCTGTCCCGCGCAGGCTCTGACCGGCTCCGTGAAGCCCCTCCCCACCTCCTCGCAGCCCCACGCTATGGCCCCTGCTTGCCTTCTGAGAGCTTCTCTTGAGGCTCACGCATGAGACAGCCTGGGCGTCAGTTCACAACCCACACCGTGTGACCCAAAGATGGAAGGAAGTGGCTGTCCCACAAGGGCAAATGTTTGATCGGGGCGGGTTTGGAGCCAATCGACAAATGCTTCTCTCTTTCCCGCCCTGGCTGGACAGTCAGAAAAACATCCCGTATGTCTTCACAGACAGTCTCAGTGAAGGAATCAGCTAGTTCCCAGCCCTGGTGGCCGAGGTGACACATCATTCTTGCATGGGCATCCCTTCCCTGTGTTCTTGCCTGACCCTCACTGTCTCTGCCCCTGCCCATGGGGGTTACTCTCCCCAGTAGAACATCCTGCATAAGCCTTTATCTCGGGCTCATCCTCTGGGAGACATAAGCCAAAACAGTCTTGGTACCACGCTCACATTACAAGGTCCAGGTATTTGGGGAAGGGAAGAGGCTTTTTTCATAACTTAAAAAAAAAAAAAATTACAGGTAGTCTCACAAAATCGGGAAAATCCAGGTGCTGCATTGCTCTCTACTTTTGTGTGACATTTCTACCCGTGGCAGCGAAGGTGTTCCCCCTGAAGACCCTGTCTTCTTCCAAAGCACTCAGCTGAAGTACCTCCAACTGCAATTGACTTACAAACCTGCCCGGGTCATTAAAATACACCCATGGTTTCTGGACGTTTCAGTTTATGCTAGTTCTGTTTAATGTATGCCTTTTGGGCACTGTGTTTATAGTTAACAGTACTGTGCTCTATACACGGAAGTTGCTCAGAGAATAAATCTTAAAAGAGACCACCAAAAAGAAATGGGAAGTACGTGACGTGATGGAGGCGTCAGCTCACCCCACAGCGACAATCACACTGCAATATATACATGTATCAAATCCATGTAAGTTTGTACACCTTAAACTTATACGCTGTTATATGTCAGTTACATCTCAATACAGCTAGAAAAAAGGATACTTTATGCCTGTGAGAGGTGGGACTTTTTTTTATCAGAGTGAGTTTTTTTTATCAGAGTTTTATCAGAGTGAGCTTTGCATCCCTGCTCCCCGAGATGAGCTCGTGTTGAGGCATCCAGGTTCATCCGACAATTGGTCACAACAGCCAGCAGACTGGGGCTTCGGCGTCGCTTCTGTGACCCCAAAGCAGCGGAAATAAAGTAACTGATCTGCTGGAGGAACACACCCTCTGGCCTGGATGCCTCCGCTTGGTGTTCTTAATGCCTCCTGAGCAACACCAAATTCAAACAGCGGTAACTAAGCCGCTCCTTTCGTCCCCTGTGACCCTCCATGTCGACACCAAACTTAACTTCTTTTCCTGCCTTCAGCCATGTTGTGTGAAGCAGTAATTAGAACTAAGTGTCTTCTTAGGACACTTTTACTGTGGCATGTTTGTCCTGCCTCCTGCCATCTTATTATGTTATCTTGCCAAAAGCCAGAGAAACAAGAAACAGATGTTCCAAACAGGACACACCAGAGAGGGAATTTCCTTTTCATCAGCTATGACAAGGAAGCTCTCAGAACTCCACTCTGCCCATCATTGGTAAGGTATGGAGCCCTGAACGTACAGGGCAGTGAGAGGCTCGTACAAAATGCAGGGCTCCGTTTACCTCTGTGGAGTAATGTGGAAAGAAAAAAAATGCAGTTAAGAAAAACAGGAAACTAGGAGTCAAATGTCTCTAATTACAAATGATTTGAGATAATATCCAAATGTCTTTGTGAAAAATGATTTGCAAAAATGTTTGGAATTAAGTATACATTTTTGCAAGCAAACATTTTTTTTCTTGGATGGCATAGCTGGGATGCATTTCAATGGCGTTTTCTATTTGACAGACAGAGCTCTGCATTTTCCATACCGACATATACAAAAAAGTCTCACCTTACCGTATGCGGGGAAGGAGAATGGGAGTGAGAATAAAAATAAGGAGCAGGGAAGAGGAATTTATAAAGTCCCGGTTGGTTCATTTAAATATGTTTAAAGACAGAGCTATTAGATTATGTCAGGGAACTCGGTGCCTGTTTTTAGAAATACAGACAGGAATAATTAACAACCCAGCTCTCAGGTTTCCAGTTCAAGAAAGGAGACAGCACAGACTTTATATTATTTCTCTCTTACACCTTTTTAAATTGATGGCAAATGAGTGATGAAAAATAACAAATCCACAGCAACAAAAATTTTACGGTATTAAGTTATTAACAGATGTGCAATTTCAACAGGATTCTAGATCGGGGTTTCTCGGCCACAGCACTGCTGACATTTGGGACCAGATATCCATCTGGTACAGGCTGCCCTGAGCATGGCAGGTTAAGCAGCATCTCTGACCTCTACCCACTAGACGCCAGGAGCACCTTCCCCTCACCCCCAATTAAAACAATCCAAACATCTCTCCAGATGATGTCAAGTATCCCCTGGGGGAACCACTGCCCTGGCTAAGAACCACTGGTCTCAAGACAGAGAGCAAACGGAGGAATATTTAGTCACACAGCTGAGCAGAGGAGACTGCAGCCCAGAAGATTTGCAGAGGGCATGAGAACGCAGGAGACAGGCCAGCCGTACGTCACAGCGCCAGAGAAAGTCCTAACGAGGATTATGCTGCAGGGCAAAAGAAGATCCAAGGAGGGAAGGAGGGGGAAGCAGCCAAACCCCGGGACTGAGTGAAGGTCTGCAGACACGACAGTAGAACAAGCACACGCACCGGGGTGCGTACGCACACACGCTCTCTCACAGGCACACCCACGTTCCCTCACACACACCCTCACATGTGCACGCGCACAAACACTTGCATACTCACTCTTTGTCCACACACACACACACACACACACACACTCTAGACAGAAAAGTGTGCACCAAACACATGCATGTCTGAGGAGAGGGGGTTCTTGCCACAGAATTAAACAAAGAACTCAATCAGCTATAGGAAGGGGATCAAACTGTAGCACTGGAACACCTGCCACCCAAATGGAAGCTGCCAGCCAATAAGCCCCTTCCACATACATGGGGCCTTCAGCCTCCTTTCTACCGCGAAGTGGGACGAGCAAGAATCAGGAGGCATTTGAGGAAAGCCTGGACTATGAAAGAGAAAGACTAAGATAAAGAGAAAAACTGGGGCTTCCCTGGTGGCGCAGTGGTTGAGAATCCACCTGCCGATGCAGGCAACACGGGTTCGAGCCCTGGTCCAGGAAGACCCCACATGCCGCAGAGCAACTAAGCCTGTGCGCCACAACTACGGAGCCTGCGCGTCTGGAGCCTGTGCTGCGCAACGAGAGAGGCCGCGGCAGTGAGAGGCCCGCGCACCGCGATGAAGAGTGGCCCCGACTTGCCGCAACTAGAGAAAGCCCTCGCACGGAAACGAAGACCCAACGCAGCCAAAAAGAAAGAAAGAAAGAAAGAAGCTTTCATTTAAAAAAAAAAAAGAGAGAGAGAAAAACTGAACACAACACAAATGAAGATGAATGGGGAGGGGGGATGAAAAAGAAAAAAAAGAAAATTAACATTCTCAGACACATTTAAGAAGACATTTCATTCAAAACAAAAATCAAAATCCTACTAATAAGAAAGGAATTTTTTTTTAATTTTATTTATTTATTTTTGGCCGTGTTGGGTCTTCGTTTCTGTGCGAGGGCTTTCTCCAGTTGCGGCGAGCGGGGGGCCACCCTTCATCGCGGTGCGCGGGCCTCTCACTGCCGCGGCCTCTCTCGTTGCGGAGCACAGGCTCCAGACGCGCAGCCTCAGTAGTTGTGGCTCACGGGCCTAGTTGCTCCACGGCATGTGGGATCTTCCCGGACCAGGGTTCCAACCCGTGTCCCTTGCATCGGCAGGCAGATTCTCAACCGCTGCGCCACCAGGGAAGCCCCAGAAAGAAATTTTTAAAATCAGAAAACAAGAGAACACTGGGAAAGTAAGAACATGATAACCAAAATGATAAGATGAATTCGGAAGATGAAACTAATAGGAATTCCTAACAAATAACAGAAAACGGAAGAGGATGTTTCCAAGGAAATTTTTTTTAAGTTTCCCAGAACTGAAGGAAAACAATTGCATCCAAATCACAGGGGCTTATGAGTTACTGAAGAGATGAGTAAACAGTCTTCACCCTGGGCCGTCTTGAGAAATGCAGGAAGTGATGATCTAATGTGGCACCTTAAAAACGAGGGGGAGGGCTTCCCTGGTGGTGCAGTGGTTGAGAGTCCGCCTGCCAATGCTGGGGACGCGGGTTCGTGCCCCAGTCCGGGAGGGTCACACATGCCGCGGAGCGGCTGGGCCCGCGAGCCATGGCTGCTGCGCCTGCGTGTCCGGAGCCTGTGCTCCGCTACGGGAGAGGCCCCAACGGTGAGAGGCCCACGTACCGAAAAAAAAAAAAAAAAAAAATACGAGGGTGAGTATCTTCAAAGTTCTGATGTTGGAAAAAACCCTAAAATTCTATGCAGTCAAACCACTAGTGAAGTGTAGAGACTGAATAAAGAAATGTTCAGACTTACAAGAACACAGCTTATGTCCCATGCAACCATTCTTAGGAAGGGATCTGTCTGTAAACCAAGAAGAAAAATAATTAAAATCCAAGAAACACTGGCACCTACTCATAAGAGCCAAGAAACAAAGTCCCAGGTAGACAGTTGTCACTTCTGTCCTAACAAGCAATCAGTAGGTTGGCGCACGAGGATCAAGTGAGATCTTAGAGAACAAAAAGAGGGTCCCGCACACTTGCGGGAACAGCCTAGGGATGGAATGAGGTCTGAGAAGGCAAGTGACAGACTGCATGGGGGGTAAATCAGGAAGCGGACCCTGACCCACTGCTCCCTGGCAGGGGCTGAACCTGATCAATGCCAAGCTAGGGTGGAAAGGATGCCTTCACGTGGGTGAGAGATGGCAGTTTTGCTACTAAATTATAACATCTGAATTTATCTCTGCTCAAGGCAAGAGCTATGGGGTCACCAGGAGTGGGAGACAAATTCAAAGCAGGAACCAGAGAGAAACAGAGTTGGAATCTAACGGCATCCTGCTGAGACAGACTCATCCAACAAAGTGACTACAGTTATAAACCTTAAAAACTGTTCCCCTCATTCACCTTTTCACACTCTTCTGGGCCCTCGTCTTCACTATAAGATCCTGCTATTTGAATTATAGCATTTTCTGGGAACTTGCAGTAAACGCAGATTTCCTGGCCCCAGCCCAGACCTAATAAAATAAGAAACTACATTGGATGAGAAGTGGATTAGGGTCTGCCAGAAGGAATCCTTAGTAAATGCAAGCTTTTCAAGGTGCTGAGCCTTTGGTAATTTGTTATGCAGAACAATGGGTTTGCCAAAAGGGTTGCGCAGTTTTTTCCGTAAGCTGGGTCTAGTAGTGCTTAGTTGTCTTTAACGTCCTTTGAAACAACTTTGTTAGACCGTATTGTGACAGCTGTCATATCAGCGTGCATTTAAAAACACACTTATCAAAATTGGTGAATTTCTGTGTAGCCATTTTGATACTGAAGATAGAAGAAAAAAAGCAACATTTTCGGCATATTATGCTTTATTATTTCAAGAAAGGTAAAAATGCAACTGAAACGCAAAAAAGATTTGTGCAGTGTATGGAGAAGGTGCTGTGACTGATCGAAAGTGTCAGAAGGGGTTGGTGAAGTTTCGTGCTGGAGATTTCTTGCTGGACGATGCTCCACGGTTGGGTAGACAAGTTGAAGTCGATAGAGATCAAACTGAGACATTAATTGAGAATAATGAACATTATACCACACGGGAGATAGCCAACAGACTCAAAGTATCCAAATTAAGCACTGAAAATCATGTGCACCAACTTGGTTATGTTCATCGCTTTGATGTCTGGGTTCCACATAAGTTAAGCGAAAAAAAACTTCTTGACCATATTTCCACGTGTGATTCTCTACTTAAACATAACGAGAACTTTCCATTTTAAAAACAAATTGTGACGGGCGATGAAAAGTGGATACTGTACGATAATGTGGAACGGAAGAGATCGTGGGGCAAGCGAAATGAACCACCACCAACCACACCAAAGGCCGGTCTTCATCCAAAGAAGGTGATGTTGTGTATGTGGTGGGATTGGAAGAGAGTCCTCTATTATGAGCTCCTTCTGGAAAACCAAACAATTAATTCCAGCAAGTACTGCTCCCAATTAGACCAACTGAAAGCAGCACTCTACAAAAAGCATGTGGAATTAGTCAACAGAAAACGCATAATCTTCCATCAGGATAAAGCAAGACGGCATGTTTCTTTGATGACCAGGCAAAAACTGTTACAGCTCGGCTGGGAAGGTCTGATTCATCCGCCATATTCACCAGACATCGCACCTTCAGATTTCCATTGATTTCAGTCTTTACAAAATTCTCTTAATGGAAAAATATTCAAAAAAATATTCAATTCCCTGGAAGACTGTAAAAGGTACCCGGAACAGTTCTTTGCTCAAAAAGATAAAAAGTTTCATGAAGATGGAATTATGAAGTTGCCTGAAAAATGGCAGATGGTAGTGGAACAAATCGGTGAATACATTGTGCAATAAAGTTCTTGGTGAAAATGAAAAACGTGTCTTTTATTTTCACTTAAAAACCGAAGGAACTTTTTGGCCAACCCAATACCTAACTAATACAAGAGGTTGGTGAATCTGGATTGGAAAGGGGTCGGAAGCAGTGAGTAGGACAACAAGGAAAGTATATTATCGACGCTCAGAGCAAGAAACCAGCGGAGAGTGTCTACATGTGCTACCTCCAGAATGAGGATTCTAAAACTATTGTTATAGATACACCAAGTACTAAAAGCAGAAATAAGAGTGGACCTGTGAACAGGGAGGGGCAGGGAGGTCTATGAACTGTGTTGTTTCATTATAAACATTTTGCTACTCTTTGAGGTTTCGACCATATCATAAAAATTCTACTTGTTAATTCAGCATTTACAGACCAACTGAATCTTAATACTGGGAGATATCTTAAAGGTTTCAGTCCAGCATCCCAATCAAAACAGGCATCTAGAGACTCAGTACCTGGGTGCTCACTCCAACTCACAGCACAGCACACCTACGGAGAGATGCAGCTTACTAGAATGTGCCCTTATGGTAAATGCAAGAATCCGTGCCCGTGCCGTGCCTGTGCCGCGAGGGTGTCAAGCAGAACTCCCAGGCGTACCTTCTGAGGCATAAGAAACACACCTCTCGCTGCCAAACATCAACCTTGAAATCACGGACACTGTCTGTCACTGGCCCTGCTAAACCGTCTTCAGACTAAGCCCCAGTACATTTAACTCTTCTCCACGGGACACGATGCCCGGTTTCCTTCCAGCCACATCCACTACCCCCAACATTTCCCAGTCCGGTGGTGTCTGACTTGAAAGTGGACTCCACAGCCCTGCAGGAACAGTTTGCTACAGGCAGAGAAGGCCGGACGGCGACCTGCTGGATCTGCCAACGTGATCGCCTGTATTAGTCAGGTTCCAGCCATGACTAAATTCTCAAGGCCTTTTCTCATGAACTTCTCTACTAAACAAACACCGCTAAACAAGTTCTATTTTTAAACACAATAGCAAACCTGGCATTTCCCCCCCCACCCCCCATTACATTTTGTCTGGTTTCTGCCAATTATTTGAGGATTTAAAAAAACTTAACAAGTACTCATATAGAGCACTTCTTCAGTACCAGACTCTGAGCCTTTCCCAAATATTAAATCACTTGATCTTTATCACAATCCCATGAAGTAGGTGCTAATATTACAGACATTTTACAGATGCAGAGACTGACAAATGAGTTAACGCGCCAAGATCCCTTAGCAGCCAGGACTGAATTCCAACCTCAGCAGGCCTGCTCTAGACCATATTCTCTCTCTCTCTTTTTTTTTTAATTGTATTGAAGTATAGTTGATTTACCATATTGTCTTAATTTCTGCAGTGCAGCAAAGTGATTCACTTACACATATATATACATTCTTTTTCACATTCCTTTCCATTATGGTTTATCACAGGATGGTGAATATAGGTCCCTGTGCTCAATAGTAGGACCTAGCTGTTTTTCCATCGTATATACAATAGTTTGCGTAGACCACGTTCTCCCAACGACGGCACCCAGCTGCCTCAGGGAGCTGTCTGAGTCCTGATGTGTAGGTGCCCTGTGTAGGTGCCACCCTTCCCACCTCTGTGTTACCTACAAACCTGACAATCGGGTCTTCCATGCTTGCCTCCAAAATGGAAAGAAACGTTGAGAAGGATGAGACCAGGGAAGATTCCTTTAGAAGAACAAATCTAAAGTAAAGCAATGAAGACCCAACCAACACCCCGCCAGGGAGAAGTTTCCCTTCTTCTGCAAGCCTTCGGGGACCCGGGAGCCCTAAGGAGTGTCACTGCACTGAGTTGTTTGATGTAGGGATACTCTAGACCAGCTTGGGGCTAATTCCCCCCACTCCTCCAGGGAACATCTGGCAAAGTCTGAAGACAATTTTGGTTGTCACACCTGGGTGAGGTGTGGGAGGAGTGCTACTGTCATCCAGAGGGTAGAGACCAGGGACACTACGAAACATCCTACAACACACAGGACAGCACCCTCCCCCAGCAAAGAACGACACAGGCCAAAACGTCAGCAGGGCCAAGGTTGAGAAAACCTGTTCTAGACGATCTACTCATGACGTCAAAAACAATACTACATCATAAGTTTAGACACAGTGAACCAACTGAGGAAAAGGTCCATGTCAATCAGTGACATACATCTGTCACTAACATTGTTGCACTCTGGCAAGGGGGAACGATCAATAAATCAGGATCAGGTATCTCCTCTATTCAGACTTCTCCAGGCCTCAGGTTACAGTCTCCATGCAACAATAAGGCATTCTTAGGTTGCTTTCCATTCTAAAATGTCATCAACTATACAGAACAGACCTGTGGTCTGTGCTAGTTCGGGACTAGCAGATGCAAACTATTATGTATAGAATGGATCAACAACAAGGTCCTACTATAGAGCACAGGGAACTACATTCAATAGCCTGTGATAAACCATAATAGAAAAGAATATGAAAAAGAATGTATATATCTATGTATAACTGAATCACTTTGCTATAGAGCAGAAATTAACACATTGTAAATCAACTATACTTCAAAAAATTAAACTGGGCTTCCCTGGTGGCACAGTGGTTGAGAGTCCGCCTGCTGATGCAGGGGACACGGGTTCGTGCCCCGGTCCGGGAAGATCCCACATGCCGCGGAGCGGCTGGGCCCATGAGCCATGGCCGCTGAGCCTGCGCGTCCAGAGCCTGTGCTCCGCGACGGGAGAGGCCATGACAGTGAGAGGCCCGCATACCGGAGGAAAAAAAGAAAAAAAAAAAAAAACGTAAAAAAAATTAAACTCATCGACTGCAGCTTTATTATTTTTCAAATAACTAGAGTTAACAGAATATTTTTAACACAAGCAGTTGCTGCAAAATCCTCAGCATTAACGACTAGTTCAGAGCATTATACAATTATCATTTCAAAGCATCCTCCTATTTCCTCAGATTCTCTTGTTTGCATTTTTATTACAACGTTTCCATGTCAACTAACTTCTGATTTATTCTCCTTAACGATAAACTTCAAATGTTATTTCTACTATGTGTTTTCTTAGTACGTCTATACTTTCGTTAATGGCACAAAGATGATTTATCTGTTTGCAAACGGAGCACCTAGCGGAATGTCACCAAGTAATTGCTACTTTTTAACTATGTTTGACACCAATTTTTATAACATTCATAAGAAATCAAAACTTATTTCTTAGATAACTAACTTCTACAATTATTTATTGGCTAAAATAATGGAAATAATAAAGAGGTAGGGAGAGAATCCATAAATCTTTTACTTTCCTACAACTACCTGAAATATAAACCTAGAAAGATCAGAATTCCCCAAATCCTCTATGCCACCCAAGTCACAATTACAAGCCCGTGGCCAGTGACCTTTGTTTTTTTTCAGATTCTCAGCGGCCAGAGGACGACACTGCTTTAAGAATCACTCTGTCACGTGGTGACTGAAAAATGACCTCTTTATTTTGTTTTCCCCCAAGCTCTCTAAGAAAGTATTCTTGAGCATTACAGAATCATGATAATATCAATGTCTTTTGGTCAAAGACCGGACAGGAAAACAACTGCAGATAATTATAGTGGCTTATTGATTCATTGCAACCAGAGGACCACATTTTGGGGACTCCTGGGCATCTCACTGAGGTGTTATTATTATATAATATGGGCTTGTATTAGGTGATCTGAGGAAGGATTCAAGAAAGTAGGGCTTTGCTTTGAACTGGATGCTGTAAGAAAGCAGAGGTAATTCCATCACTGAGCATCTTGATCAAGTCTTCTAGAAGGCAGGAAGTAAGACCGAAGCTGTCATTGGTGCAGAAGTAGCACTCGTTCGTAGTAACCAGGAAAGCGGGATGTTTAGTCCTTTTGTGGTTTGGAGAATGTTTGCGCTTTTGTCCACGTTCCCCCTTGATCATGGAGAGGTCCTGGTTTTTTCCTTGACCACCGTGGTTTTACATTGGTGGTACATTGGTGGTACATTTTACATTGAAACTGTTTCTGTTCAGCCACAGCAAACCAAGACCTGGCTGCGAACGTTAGACTGGCTCCCAGCTGCGAGCGGCTGCTTTGCCCTTTCTCAGTGGGAACATCAGCCCCAGCTGCACCTAAGCGGACACTTGGTCTCCTGCCATCTAAACCCACAAAGAGTCGGCTTCCTCTGGCTGGCACGGAGCCACCCTCCATGCTGGTTCAAAGGAGAAGAGTCATTTTGGAGGCCTATGTTGTTCAAAGATTTACACTAAATCCTTAATTGGATCCCTCCTTTCTGAAAGCCGAATTTCTCACCTTGCTCAGTGTCCTGAGGTCAGGGACGTATCACATTCAAGATATCTAACAGGGGTACCATCCCATGAGGTCAAATGCAAGTTAGGTCTTGGAGGTTCCCGGCTATGCCCGACTCTGACTCCTCAGTGGTTGGATTTTACGGAGTCTGAGGTACCCAAAGAAGAGGCCAGGACTACGGGTTCGGGGCAGGGGGCAGCACTTGAGAGCTGGGAGCCCCGGTTCCTACCAACTGTCCAGAGACGTTTCAGTAATTCAACAACTCGTTTTGGTTCTCATCCCGGATCGGCAGCGGCGTTTCTTGGAGGTCAACAAAGCATTCACCTTTGAGACTTTCTGCCATCAAGAAGGACAAGAGGGCTTCCCTGGTGGCACAGCGGTTGAGGGTCCACCTGCCGATACAGGGGACACGGGGTCGTGCCCCGGTCCGGGAAGATCCCACGTGCCGCGGAGCGGCTGGGCCCGTGAGCCATGGCCGCTGAGCCTGCGCGTCCGGAGCCTGTGCTCCGCAACGGGAGAGGCCACAACAGTGAGAGGCCCACGTACCGCAAAAAAAAAAAAAAGAATGACAAGAAAGATTTTATTTATCTCTATTGTGTAAAAGAATGGGCCCACTCAAGTAGGCAGACCTCTACATTGTTTGCTCCTTCCGTATTTTCCTTCCCAATACAGTCAGTTTAAATGTTTTTTAAAGAATAAGGACAAAAAAAATTATTTGTGGATGTGTTTTAAAGATCATAAAGTTCTCTTTTACCTACAAAGATACATTTAAATTTTTTCTAAGAAATAATGCTTCCAGTCACGACTTAAATGCGCAAAAAATTCAGTCACATTTACTAACTTAGAGATTACTAAATTGGCTAATGGTTAATTATTTTAGTCATAAAACTACCTAGACATTGACCAATCCACCACTAAGCTTATTCCTTTTGGTTGAACATGGAATTGATTTTTAGAAGATTAATATTAGGCTATTAATTATTTTCATTGTTTGATTTTTTAATTTAAAATCAGTATTGTCATTGGATAAATCTAAACAAACTATTTCTTACCTGTGGATCCCTTTGAACAATTAGCTGCCGTTAAACAATTCTTTATTAGGTTAAGAAACTTCATTTTTAAGTTCATTTCTACCAACAAATTCATGCCAGCAGACTTAAAGTTCATGCTGCTTACACATCAGACTGTGGGGTAAAGGATTTTTCAGTAATTTATGCTGCCATAACCTTTTGAAACACTAAGAATTTTTGCTAAAAAATTCTGAACTTTTTATTCTGAAAGAGTTTAAAATTTATAGAAGAGTCATAGGAAGCCTAGAAAGCATTCCACGTGCCCTCAGCAAATTCACTAACGGAAAACATTTCACTCCATTTGCTTATTATCTGTGTGAGCGCTTCCCGAACCATTAATCTGCAAGTGAATTGTTGACATCATACACTTGAACCCTAAATACTCCAGAGTATACTTCCTAAGAACAACATGATCATTAAACTGAAGAAATTTAACACCGATACATTATTACTGTCACCTTCAGATTTCACCAACTTTCCCAGCCACATTAAGGAAAACCTCTCCGCTGATGCATATTGCGTTTAGTTTTCATGTCTATTTTCTCTGTCTGGAATGGCATTGGCATTTTCCAAAAGTACAGGCCAGTTGTTTTGTAGAATGCTCTCAGTTTGGGCTGGCCTGATGCTTTCTCCTGATTCGATTCAGGTTATGCTTTTTTTTTCGGGGGGCGGGGGGGGGGGCAGAAATGCAAAATTTGGCAGCAGTGGCAGAAGTAAAGCGGTGTCCAAGGCGTTTTGTCCCCACCGTTGGTGGTGCTAACAATTATCTTTGGAGCAGATTCCTTAACGTTTCCTTGGACAGTATTGTGAACGCAGACCCTTTTTGGCTTCATAAATAAAAGAGTGACTTGCACGTTATGTCACGACTCCATCTCTAAGATCTATGCCTCTATTACATTTCTCTTCTACTTTCCTGGAACAAGAGAGTCGGTTCTGCCCATTTATTTTCATTTCCCTTGAATAAAATGGGAACGAATAAACAGGCTGACACAGATGGTTGTCAGTGTGGTGATGATTACAACCGAGAACAGGTCTACAAAAATACCCAGCTCGCTATAAACTTTCCATAGGAAAGCCTGCTTGCGTCCAACATGCCAAAAGCAACTGGGCTTGGAGGATATTTTTAGGAATTCATTATTTTAGCTTCTTTCTGAGAGCAGACAAGCTGCCACAATGGAATACACATTAAACAATGCGTTAACAACATCAAATTTAGAGCCAGCTGAACTAAAAATGGAAACCAAAATCCTGCCCATAGATAGTCATTTCACACAGATCAGCAAGAGAGTCTTGGGACCATGGAGTTGTTTGGCTCTGCTCTCCAACCCCTTGTGGAATGACTGAACTTAAAACTTCTCCCCAAGATTTTTTCACACCCTTGCTTAAATATCTCCCAGAAAGGACTTTTCACACTTCCATTGGAAATGGCTTCTAGAGTCTCAGGATACCTCTGAGCATGAGAATTTAATTTGGGGCCACCTGAAATCTCTCCCTTCATATTTTTTTCTGGTCCCAACCTGTGAAGAAGTAAGAACATCTGGCCTTTCCTAAAAGTCAGCTGTGGGTGGGAGCACATGGTCGGGGAGTAAGCAAGAGGCCAGAGTGGGGAGTCCACTCCACTGAGTTTTTATGTAGAGAATTTTTCTTTAATCTCTACAAAACTCTCTCTAGAAACCACTGGATCCTCCACCATAATCTTCATGAGGACTGTCTTCCTAGTTCCAAACAGTTGGATACACTGTACTTTTTATCAATAAATATTGTTTATAAACATTGTTGAATGAATGCACAAATGAATAAAGGTCTTACTTTGAATTCGAACAGTATTATTTGTGGTCACTCAAATTATAACCTTGCTATCATATTGCATTAAAATACTCATTTTTCCCTTTTGTCAATGCATTATACATTCTACAATCAATTCAAGCAATGTATAAATGGTATTAAACATGTTATCTGTACAGGGATTGGCTGAATTACAGATCAGTGTTCTGGTATTCTAGTGTATCAGTCAGCTCCTGCTGTACAACAAGCATCTACCAAATTTCAGCAGCATACAATAATAAGTGTTTATTAGCTCACAGGTCTGTGGGTTGGCGAAGGGTTGGTTGACCTAGGTTGGATTCAGGTAGGTGGCTCTGCTGATTTTGGCTGGGCATGTTCACAAATCCAGGAGTCAGCTAACTCAAGCTTGTTTTTTCAAGCCTCACTACATCACGTCCACTAATATCCCACTAGCTAAAGCAAGTCATGTGGCCAAGCCCAACACCAATAGCATGGGCAAGTATGTTCCCCCAAAAGCAAGGGAGTGAATATATCTGGAAAATAAGCTAAACTATAACACCGTCGCGACACACAAACTAGCTCCCAGCTTTTTTCCCCAAATACCAGACTTTCTCTAACCTCTGGACCTTTGCACATGCCATTCCTCTGCCTAGAATAATCTCCCACACCTTCTGCCCCTCTTATGACATAAATCCATCTCTATCACTTGCCAGACTAACTCCTGCTCATTCTTTCAGACTATTACATTCTAGAAGCATCTCTAGATCCGAGAATCCAAGAAAGCTGCCAACCCCAGATTCTCCTGTACATCCCACTGAGCCCTATTCTTCCCCCACGGTACCTACTGAATGTTTTAAACATTGCCCACTTCTCTCTCTTCTCACACAATAATCTCTGTGAATACAGCCTGCATCCTTCTTACTAACCTTTGTGCCTCCAGCCTTAGATTAGTGTCTGGTATATAGCAAATACTCAAAAAAACGTTTGTTGGATGAATAATTTGGATATAAGTATTCATCCTTTGTGAAACATGAACACTGACCTGACTACACTACATAAACATATTCTAGGGCTTCCCTGGTGGCACAGTGGTTGAGAGTCCGCCTGCCGATGCAGGGGACATGGGTTCGTGCCCCGGTCCGAGAGGATCCCACATGCCACGGAGCGGCTGGGCCCATGAGCCATGACCGCTGAGCCTGGGCGTCCGGAGCCTGTGCTCCGCAACGGGAGAGGCCACAACAGTGAGAGGCCCGCGTACCGCAAAGAAAAAAAAAAAAAAAAAAAAAGTATCCTACCTACTGACATTTTCTCTTTCCCCATTTTTTCTTATTATTGTTAAAAATAAAAATAGTTTAAAATTCTGCTTATGGAGAGCTATAAATTCAAATCACACGCATGAGCTTGGACTCAATCTGAGCAATCTGCCCCCTTCCTCTGGAAAAAACCTGATGTTCGTCAGAATTTTCACAGACCAACAAAATGAACTATTTGGACCGAAAATACACTAAAAGTTGTAGTTTGAACTCTCTGTCAGTCAGGATATATTCCTGACATTTAAAAAAATATTCTCATTACATGGGGACCGTGACACTCCAAATTGGAACTCTTGGTTTTATTCAAGCTAGTAACTTACCTCTTTCTCCAGCTCATCCCTACCAAAACCTCTAGAACAAAAGGTCCCTAAGGTCCCTCATTCTTTTTTTTTTTTTTTTTTGCAGTACGCCGGCCTCTCACTGTTGTGGCCTCTCCCGTTGCGGAGCACAGGCTCCGGACGCGCAGGCTCAGCGGCCGTGGCTCACGGGCCCAGCCGCTCCGCCGCATGTGGGATCTTCCCGGACCGGGGCACGAACCCGTGTCCCCTGCATCGGCAGGCGGACTCTCAACCACTGCGCCACCAGGGAAGCCCGGTCCCTCATTCTTAAAAAAATAATTGCTTGTAGCAAATCCATGGCTGCCTGCTAATCTAAATACAGTGTACATTTGTCTTTCATGGGTCTTTGAAAATATCTGGGCTTCTCACACAGATTTACGGGCTTCTAGATGACATTTGAAATACTTGTCTATTTAACATCATCGCTGAAAATAAGCACTTCATCATAAATCCATTCATCAAAACTAAACCACTGGTCCCTGCTCCTCTCCAACAGAATGAATCCATTTTCCCAAAATGCATTGCACTAAGTTCCATGAACATTAAATTCACAGTGACAGCGATCCTCAGAAAGAGCATTCAGCAACATAGTCTCTAAAGTATTTACTCAGGCTTTTACAACATGATGATCCAGGACACTTTGAGAGGGGCTGGTAAGAGGATTTCAGCAATCCAGTGTGCCCTCCAATCAATAACTAATTCATTGCTACCAAGTGGCTTTTTCGGAGCACGGAGACATGAAAACAGATGGAACGGAATGCCTATTACAACATCTGCATATGCTCTGTTAACTCGTTAGGAAACTGCCAGAGGCTGGGAGAAAGTCATCCATGCCTTTTAAGAAGCACAACTTAAAATAATGCATCAGGGTGTCTGTGACTACGTCTTATAGTCATGGTCTCATTGGATGATGTCTGGAAGACATTTTTGGTTGCTGGATCCTAAAAGGGGTACTGGCATCGAGTGGGGGAAGGCCAGGGATACCGCTCAACATCTTACCATGCGCAAGACAGCCCTCCCTCCTGCCGCACAACAACAAAATTATCCAGCCCATAAAGTCAACAGTGCCCAGAAGGAGAAACCCCGTCCTAGAGAACGTTAACAGATGTAATTTCTAGAACTGTCCAACATGGCAGTCACTAACCACACGTAACTACTGAGCCTTTGAAATGTGGAAGTCCAAACTGAGAGGCAACCTAAGTGAAAAACACGCTCTAGATTTCAAAGACTTAGCATGAAAAGGGAATGGAAGTTCAGTACTGCCACCATTTTCTTCATGGAAATACAAAAAGCATAAAGGCGAAGAAAAACAAGTATTTGAAACATATGTTTTTAGTAAAACAAGAAGAAAGGTAAACCCCAGACCTCAAGGTATCAAAATGGCCACCAGCGCAACCGGGGATTGATCAGGGTATGTTGAGGAAAAGACAGAAGCAAACAGGAACCACAGGGATGACGCAGCAGCTAGAGATCTGCCAAGGAACCGGCAAAAACACGCTCCTCAAACACAAGGGGCACAGCCCGAGGCATAGAACGTGGATGATGCGTTTGCAGGAAGAGAAGTAAGGCTGAACCAGCCGGCAGCAGGAGTGTCCTACCGCAAATCAACTTTCAGAAGCACAGAAGAGAAAATTAAACGAAGAATCACATGCACACGCTACATGCGGAGGCACTGTTATGTCTCTATGGCAGTGGGAAAAAGAGGAATTCGAATTGTTAAAGAAGATGTTTTCATCTGGCATCTTCACTGGCTGAGAAGTAAAGGATAAGCAAATTCACATGGAAGACCCTGGGGTAAGGAGGAAAGCCAGCTCTCCGCGCACATTGTGCACAGTGTACTGCTGCTTTCCCACAGAAAACATCCACAAGCAACACAGACATATGTGCAGGAATCAAGAGCTTTCTTGTTTTGAATTTCAGGCAAACATCAAATGTTTTAGTGTGCCTCGAGTTGCATAGATTTCTCATCTGTAAACAGTGCAAAACTAGAGCATAAAATTGAAGGCACGGAATCATTTAAAATAGCAAAATAACAAAGATAAAATGCTTAGAAATAAGAAACATGTAAAACTTTAGGAAGATAATTGTTTTTTAAAGGAAAATGTTACTACAGCCCTTTGTTTATTTTTTTTTAATTTTTTGGTTGTGTTGGGTCTTCGTTGTTACATGCGGGCTTTCTCTAGTTGCATCAAGCAGGGGCTACTCTTTGTTGCGGCGCGCGGGCTTCTCATTGCGGTGCCGTCTCTTGTTGCAGACCATGGACTCTAGGTGCGCGGGCTTCAGCAGTTGTGTCACGTGGGCTCAGCAGTTGTGGCACATGAGCTTAGTTGCTCCACGGCATGTGGGACCTTCCCGGTCCAGGGATCGAACCCATGTCCCCTGCACTGGCAGGTGGATTCTTAACCACTGCACCACCAGGGAAGTCCCAGGAAGATCCCTTTCAAGTTCTTCTCGTGTGAGGGAGAAGAAAAATGTAAATACATGAAAGGCATTCCAAGTTACAGAATATGAAGAATCAACATCATAACATGACTGTCCCTAAATCTATTTAAAATAAAACCCAAAGGATTTGTTTTAGGAATTAGGTAGGCTGGTCCTAAATTTCATAGGAAACCATAGGTAAGTAAATACAGCCAAGCGAAATCTAAAGTAATTCAATTATAAAATGGAAACCACTCCATTTCTTTTAACAAAGGCAAGGATTTTAACAGACTATTCATAAAGGAAAGATATTCAAATAGACAATAAGCACATGTAAAAATGTTCAAACTCATCACTTAGTCATCAGTAAAATGCAAAAGAAAACCACAGTGTGACCCCACCATACACCCACCCAGGATGAGGAAAAGTAAAAAGACTGACAATATCAAGTGATGTCGAGGAATGAGGGCAACTGGAACTCCCACACATTCTGGTGGGAGTGTCAAATGGTGCAGCCACCTTGGAGAAAGACTGGGGGTTTCTTAAAAAGCGAAAAACCTACCCCAGGACTCAGCCGTTTCACTCATTTGTATTCTCGCCCTCCCCTCTTTTCGAAAACACATGGGCCACAAAATAAACTGTGCCAGAACCTTCACAGCAGCTTTATTCATAACAGCAAAAAACTACAAAGAGCCCAGCTGTTCCTTCATAGGAGAATAAATAAACCAAATGTGGTACATTTATACATGGAATATCACTCATCGGTAAAAAGAAACAAACTACAGATACAGGCAACTACGTGGCTAAGTCTCAAAAACATTATGCTTAGAAGTAAGTCTTCCACAAAAGCATGCATACTGTGTGCAGCCGGAACAGCAGTAGCCTCTGGGGGAGTGTATCAGGATTGGCTGGCAAGAGGCATAAGGGAGTTTTCTGGGGTGGTGGTATTGTTCTGTATTTGATACGAGTTTGAGTTACACAAGCACATGCATTTGTCAAAACCCGGTGAATATGCACCTAAGATTTGTGCATTTCATTGTGCGTAAGTTTTAGTTCAAAATAAAAAAAAAATACTATACACATATATTAAACTCTAGTTAATGATAATGTATGCTAAACTATTTAGGGGAACGTGTACTACTATCTCTAATTTACTTGGATATGCATCATAAAAAAAATAAGATGGATCCAGTGTATAGAGGACAGATGTGTGTTAAGGCCAGGTTAGTAAAATGTTAATGGTAGAATCTATGTGGTGGGAAAACGGATATTCACTGTAAAATTCTTTCAACAGTTCCATATGCTTGAAATTTTTTAAAATAAAATGTTGAAAAAAGTCTGAAGAAACTAAAATAGTAATGAAGACTAGCCCTACAGCATGCTAAAACTTATTTATGTTACATACTAAATTTAACATGAATAGGGAAAAAATCAATGGAATACAGTAGAGAATTCAGAAATAGAACCCCCATGGGCTTCCCTGGTGGCGCAGTGGTTGAGAATCTGCCTGCCAATGCAGGGGACACGGGTTTGAGCCCTGGTCCGGGAAGGTCCCACATGTCGCGGAGCCACTAAGCCCGTGCACCACAACTACTGAGCTTGTGCTCTACAGCCCGTGAGTCACAACTACTGAGCCTGCATGCCACAACTACTGAAGCCCACGCGCCTAGAGCCCGTGCTTTGCAACAAGAGAAGCCACTGCAATGAGAAGCCCGCGCACCGCAACGAAGAGTAGCCCCCGCTCACCGCAACTAGAGAAAGCCCACGCGCAGCAACGAAGACCCAACGCAGCCAAAGCATAAATAAATAAAATAAATTTATAATAAATAAATAAATAAATAAATAAAAAGAAATACAACCCCCAAAATATGGAAACTGAGTGCTGTCAACGAGTATAAAATTTCAGTTATACAAGATCAGTTCTAGAGAGCTGTTGTCCAACCTTGTGACCACAGTTAATAATACTGCAATGTGCACTTAAACATTTGAGGCTAGATCTCATGTTATGTGTTCTTACCACAGTAAAAAAATTCTGGAAATACAGTATATGTTATAGGTGGCAACTACAATCAGAAGGGAAAAGATGGATTATTTAATAGTGTTGAGACAAATGCGCTGCCCTCTGGAGTCGTATATTTGGATCTATGCCTCACACTTTAGGCCAGGATAACTCCCAAACAGATGAAATATTTAAGCATATATAAAATGTAGAATGAACTAATAAACCAAAGAAACCACAGGATAATTCTTCTTTCAGCACTAGAGGGGAGAAGCCCTTTCCCACTGTGACCAAATGCCGGAAGTAACAAAAATAAGGATGAATTCAACCACGTAAAAGTCAGAACTCCTCAGGGCAACACTACAGTAAGCAAACTCAAAGACAGATGACAAACTGGGGGGAAACTGTAATATATCACAAAGTTAATTTCTCTAATAAATAACTCACAGATACACTGTCAGCAATACAACAGAAAAGAGAAAAACAGGGGAACTATATGAACAGAGAATTCACAGAAAAGACAAGACAAATGGCTTTTAGTCCCTTGAAAATATCCTTAGCCTCAAACATATAATTGAAAAAATATATTTCTGTGTGGTTTTAATTTGCATTTCTATCAGAAGTGAAAAGAAAGCTGTAGTGTCAATAATTCACTTTAAAATGGAGAGAAAGAAAACACACACATAACACATATAAAAATGTGTTTGTACGTATTTATTTATTTTTTTGCCCTACGTGGGCCTCTCACTTTTGTGGCCTCTCCCGTTGCGGAGCACAGGCTCCGGACGCACAGGCTCAGCGGCCATGGCTCACGGGCCCAGCCGCTCCGCGGCACGTGGGATCCTCCCGGACCGGGGCACGAACCCATGTCCCCTGCGTCGGCAGGCGGACTCGCAACCACTGCGCCACCAGGGAAGCCCTGTACATATTTTTTAAAGCTCCAGAAAGGAACACAAGAAATAATAACGTGCGTTGTTTGTTCAAGAGTGACAGGGAGATTTCCTTCACAGTATAGCCTTTATACTTCTTCAATGTTTAATTTTAGTAAATGTACTACCTAATAAAAAGTTAGATTTAAAAAAGTGAAAATAATTCTATTGCAATCAAAGGCAGCAGAAAGTGGGAGGCAGCCCAAGTCCAAGCCCAACTCTGCTACTAATTAACTATGTGAACTTGGGCCGGTCTTAGAATCATTGACTGTTCTGGCTACAAAGAATCTCAGGAATATTCTCATCCCTCACTCTGGTCCTACAGAATAGAAAACAAAACACAGAATAAATTAAATGGTTTAGCCCAAGTCACATGCAGTCAGTTTATGGCAGAGCCAACAAAAGTTGTCTGTCAGATGTGTCAGTTTCTTCTCATTTAAGATGGGAGTAGTGTCATTAGGAGATGAAAAGACAAGCCGTAGAGCCTGGGAGAAAATATTTGTAAACCACAGAAATCACAAAGAACGTGGATCCAGAATGTACAAAGAACTCTCACAACTCGACAGTAAGAAAGAAAACAAATTAGCACCTGAAAGGATGCTCAGCATCGTTAGCTGTCAGGGAAGATGCAAATTAAAACCCCAGTAAGATACCACTAGGCGTCTATCAGAAAGGCTCATGCTTTTTTTAAATGACAATACCAAATGGCGGAGAGACTATGAAGCAACTAGAATTCTCACACGTAGCTTGTATACAAAATGCAGAAGGGTACAAAAACACTTTAGAAAATACATGTACCATATCACTCAAAAACCTGCACACAAATGTTTATAGGTGTTTTATTCACGATCCCCAGAAAGCTAGAGAAACATCCAAAATGTCCTTCAACGCTTGGAATACCACACAACGATAAAAAGGAACAAACTACTGAGGCACGCAACAACCTGGATGGATCATAAAGACATAATGTTGAGTGAAATCAGCCAGTCTCAAAAGGCTACAGACTTCATGATTCCATTTATATGACCTTCTGGAAAAGGCAAAATTGGAGGCATGGAGGACAGATCTGGAGTTGCCAGGAGTTTATGTAGGGAGAGAGGGTGACTAAAAGGGGAAGCATGAGGAAATGTGGGGCGCACTGGCACTGCTCTGTCTCCTGATCGCGGTGCTGGACACACAACTCTATGCATTTGTCAAAAACCACGGAATTGTTTACCACCAAGAGTAGCTTTTACTGTGTGTAAATCGAAAAATAATTTTTTTTAATGGAGTCTGGAATCAAATGATGTGTATGGGCCTTTCCATCTCTATAAAGACTTTTTCACTTTTTAAAAGGATAACAATTCACTGCCACAGACTAGCAGGGATTTGTATTATATGCGGGAAATTCTTTTCTTTTCAGAAAAAAAAAAAAAAAAACCTGAAGAACTATGAAATTCACAATGAAATGACAATATGGAGAAACAGGAAGCCCAGAAAAGGGTGTGAAAATAATGGTTCAGAATTTCATCCCAGTTTTTTAATAGTGTTGAGACAAATGCGCTGCCCTCTGGAAGTGCTAAACAAACAGAAAAATGGAGCCAGTCCCAAATTCTACTGCTTAAGGTTTGCTATCGTATTTTTAAATTCCTTTTTATTTAAAGGTGGGATCACTGGTTGGGCAAAGTCTGGATCTCCCCCTACACATTCTTTTGCCTCCCTCAGAGAGTGTTCATGTGTCACTTGGACTGTCTAGAGAGACACCATCCTTCAAACCATTTCCTGTTTACTTTTGGTCTCTTTTGCTCCATAAACTTAACGGAAAATACCCCTTACATTGTGCTTCTTACTTTTTTATGGTTACGTATCCCTTTGAGAATTTGATGTAAGCTATGACCCTATTTGCGAGGATTAAAAAAATGAAGTCCATAGATATCCCCACAGGCACAATTCTGGTTACAACAACAGCGGCTCAAAGACCCCCTGAGTCCTGTGGATGCCGCCATTCAAGGATTCCAGGTGCGTAAAGCACAGGCTCCTGAGAGGAGCCCTGGGTTCAAATCCTGCCACTGCTCCTTAACAGACGTATGACTGTGGGCAAGTATTTATCCTCCCTCTGAGAGATGCAGAAAGGCAATGTTATAAAAGACAACAATGTGCAACTCCGTAGTTGTTCATATCCCAATGTATGGCAAAGGGCTATAACTAGTAATCGACCACATGAGTCGTTAACAACTACCAAACTAAGTTTTCCAAAGATGCTAATTCAGTTTTCTACCCAGATGTCTGTCGCCAAACAACCCTTAGCCACATGGCAAAGTCTCTGCTGGGCTCTGACACCTGCGGATGCTTGGAGCTCTCCCAAATTGGAAGAAGGATGCTTCTCGAGGCTGCTGCGTGATCGGCATCACTGTGACTTGGGATGGTCTGAATTGCTGTCATTCTTGATTCTGATCATTTATATATTGTAAATATATATGTAATGACTTCATCATTATCAATTTTGTTGATTGAGGGTCATTTGATGAAACGAAGAGCAATGATGCGATCAATCATATTTTGCCTATATTTTTTTCCAATAATTGGGTTTTAAGTCATATATATATACCATGATTCAAGTGGGAATCATCCATAAACTGATTGCTGTAGAGGACATACACATAATCCCAAAAAATAAGCTTGTAGGGGGACAGTTCACTACTAACACCCAGGGTTTGCTTTGGAGGGGGCAGATTTATTGTTCAGTTTGTCACCACTGGAAAATAGGAGTCAGTAGCACAGATGGGAAAATGAATTTTCTTTTTGCTCTGCCTGAACGGACCACAGGAAGACACATATGAGTGAACACACACACACACACACACACACACACACACACACACACACATCTTAAGAACCACTACACTAGATGGCTAAATTTGAGTTCAGGAATCATCACTTTTCAGTTGTAAGAGCCTGAACAAGTGAATAAAACTCCTGAACTTTTTCCCTATCTATGAAATCCAAACATTTTCTTCGCCTCCTGTAGACTTAGGTCATCAAACTTCTTTATAAAGAGTCACATGGTAGGACTCACCTGTGGGCACAGTGGTTAAGAATCCACCTGCCAAT
>CM070921.1:6467500-6482500 GCA_036417435.1 Inia geoffrensis
GACACTCCGGTATGAACATCACTAAGCGTGTCCGCTGAGCTCAGCCAGGTGAAAGACTTCCCTCTACCACAGAGAGCCAGAACATAGGGTCCTGGGTGCTAATCACTAGTGCCAGAGCCAAAATTCCACGCTGCCGACCCTCTGAACTGTCCTCCACACTTCCGCCCTGCACCCCTCCAATCTGACGTCACCAAATCCACTTCAAAGGAATTGTCTCAGCACTCATTTTGTTTGGAAGCAGTCACACTTTTTGTTGTTAACTTTTTTTCTCTCTCCGGTCTCGGCCTTTCTTCCCCTGTTAACATGATTATCTGGCTTTCTCTCTCCCTCTCTCAAAACTCTAGGATAACGGCCTCTAAAATTAGTTCATAGTTACTTATCTGGAGGAATTGCCCTTCCTCAGGACCAGCCGGATCTCTTCCAGGGTCTCCCAAGTTTCTGCCTCAATACTTTCCTTATCTCTAGAGCTTTATATCCATATATCCCAAAGAGCTCATCGCCTCACACTCAGTGTTTCCAAGGCAAACTTTCCACAGTCCTCCAAAAGAGTTTCCCTCCACAGTACCCCCATTTGTTACCAAAAGCAAAATCTCCCAGTCTCAGAATCTTAAATTTCCCTCTCCTTTGCCCCTCATATTCAATCCGCTACATGTTCCATCGATTCCTTTTCTGACATGTTTTTCCCTCATTCTCTCTCTTCTCTCCTTCTGGAACTCTAAGTAGCTTTATGATATAATCATCTTAATTTATCCCCTTGTCCTTTAACCTCACTTCCATATTCTCCATGTATTTAAGTGTCTGAGCTGCCCTCTCAGTGATTTTTTTTAAAGCTCTGCCTTCCAGCTCTCACTCTTTCTCTTCAGCTCTAATTTTCTACTTACTCTACATTTGATGTTTTCACTGTAAATTGTTTTATTTCACATTTAGAATACAGATTTGGTTATTTTTCATATCTGCTTCTTTCCTTATGGATTCCTTTTACTATTTATTCAGTTCACCTCTTCTTCCTTAGGGATTCCTTTTTATACGTATTCAATTCACTAAACTCAGTCTGATTCTTCTCAGACCTGAAGACGCCACACGTCTGACTCTGCTGTTTGTGAGCTTAGCTGTCACTCATGGCCGTTTACTATGGGTGTTTTGTGGTTTGGGGCTGTGAATTCCCCTTCCTTGGAACTTCACAGGCAGCCTTTGAAGGTGGGTCTAAAGTGCATACCCCTAAAGATGGTTTGCATTGGCCTCTGCCAGGTGCACAGAGGTGCTAACAATCCAGGCGGACTTTGAACTAAATTCTTGGCTTTGTTTTCTTCAGACCACAAAAGGGCTGCAAATTCTGGCCCCCAGTGAAGGCTCACTTGTGATCACAGTTTCTGAGAAAAATTGTTTTCCCTCCACCCAGAACCAAGGCTAGCTCTTAAAGTGTCCCTTTGTGGGATGAATGTTTTTGGTTGGTTGGTTGGTTGGTTGGTTGGTTGGTTGGTTGGCTGGCTTTAGCTCTTATATTGATGTACAGCCCCAAGTGGCTCACTAAACTCAACTCCTGACTACCAGTTAACAGCAGATGATCACAGGGCAGCTGTCTTCTTCAGTGCCTGCCCAATCTCTTTGTATTTTTGCTATTTTGTTCGTTTTGAACCCTGAGTATTTCTTGTCAATTGAGCCTTGCTTTTTTTTTTTTTTTTTTTTTTTTTGCGGTACGCGGGCCTCTCACTGTTGTGGCCTCTCCCGTTGCGGAGCACAGGCTCCGGACGCGCAGGCGCAGCGGCCATCATGGCTCACAGGCCCAGCTGCTCCGCTGCACGTGGGATCTTCCCGGACCGGGGCCCGAACCCGCGTCCCCTGCATCGGCAGGCGGACTCCCAACCACTGCGCCACCAGGGAAGCCCTGAGTCCTGCTTTTAAAAAGATATTTTTTATTAATTTGTTCATCCTATTCTGGTGGGTTTCTTCATATGATATTTTTGAATATCTAGTCCATAATATTGCCAAAACTGAAGCCAAAATTACCTTGAATAAAAAATACAGAAGTCTCTCCTAATGGCTCATCTGCTTTCCAATCTTATTTCCCTCCATTTTCCCCACCTCCTTCCTTATAACCAGGAAGCCTCCCCACTGGCCCCAAGGTCATCCAGGATCACATTTATTCCCAAATCCACATTTCTACCCTACTTAGAACTTCTACTTTCTCTCCTTCCACCTAACCTAGGGTTTCTCACCCTTACCACGGTTGACATTTGGGCAGGATAATTTTGGGGGGAAAAGAGACTGTCCTGTGTACTGTAGGATGTTTAGCAGCATGCCTGGCCTCTACCCACTAGATGCCAGTAGCACCCCTCCTAGTTGTGACAACCAAAGCTGTCTCCAGACAATGTCAAACAGCCACTGGACAGTAAAATGGCCCTTGGTTGAAAACTACTTTGTTAGAAAAATGTATACACTCTTTGAAAATCCCTGGAAATGCCTCTACTGCACCAAGCTGCCCCTGACAACCTTGACGCACACTTATTCCTCCATCACTGTGTAACTGACCTGCAATATCATATTCGACTCAGGGAGGTCAAATTGCACAATTTAGCACTTCAGCACAGTGCCCATTATTACCCTTTTATTCCACACTTTAAAAAGTCCACTTCAGAATCATTTTATTTCTCATCTCACCTAGTTTAGCAGTGGGCCCAGGCAGGAGATCAAAGATATTTATCTGAAAAAAAAAAATAAAAATAAAAAAAATATATATATATATATATATATATATATATATATGATGTGACCAAAGGGAAATTTTCAATTCAATGCTTTAAAATTTCTGATCAAAATAATTAATGTGGGGAACTTCCTGGCAGTCCAGTGGTTAGGATTCCACGCTTTCACTGCCAAAGGCCCGAGTTCGAGCCCTGGTGGGGAAACTAAGATCCCGCAATCCACACGGCATGGCCAAAAGAAAAAAAAAAAAAACCACAAAGAAACAAAATGACTATTGTGACTACTATATATAAAATAGATAACTAAGAAGAACCTACTGTAGAGCACAGGAAACTCTACTCCATATTCTGTAATAACACATATGGGAAAAGAATCTAAAAAAGAATAGATACATGTGTGTGTATAACTGAGTCACTTTGCTGTACACCTGAAACGAACACAACCTTGTACATCAACTCTACTCCACTATAAAATAAAAATTAAAAAAAACTTTTTTTCCATTTCCCAAACAACTGTAAAGCCAAAGTTTTGATTCTTACGAAAGAATTACAAGTGTCAACAAAAGTATGATTGTATTATCTTAACTTCAATGGTCATATTACCCTCAAAAATGTATTTGTGCCATAAAATTTCTAAATCAATTAATGTATTTCAACAATTTAAAAAAATGATTAGTGTGTGTCCATGGGCTGAGACAACTCAGCAATGAGGGGTAGGAGTACAACAAAATTCAAATTAGTTGCTTGCGTTGATTAAAATTAAATCTGTTAATGTACTAAAATTGACTATCAGGTACTTGACAATAAAAGCCAAGATTCTGAAAACAAAAAAGTTAAAGAGAACCTATATAAAATAGGTAGAGGATTAGTTGATGCAGTCTTTTGGGAAAACACTAATTATTTTCAGTAATAATTTGTTATTGTTTGTAATCAAAGTGCAGCTACTGATAAAACATTAAATTTGTTAAAGTGTCCATATTGTATAGTCAGCTTTAAATTCCCAATTTTTAATCATTTCATTGAAAATTCTAAAAATGCAAATTAATAATACTGTTTGAAGCACTTGAGAAACCCCATGTATTACTTGGCTGGCTTTTTGACTTGAATCAAATTTTAAACAGCCTTCCAGAGCGTTAGTTAGGAATATTTTTCTCTTTTTTTGTAAAGAAGACAAACTGGCTGATGAAAATCTGTGACTTTGGGTCACTCGGCAGCAATTAATCAAGACACATTTGAGTAAAAGTCATTGAATGGCTTATCACACAAGACATGATTAAGACATAATCATTATCAGTAAGTACAAATGTGAATAAATGGCCTAAAAATGTCAATGACACTCGATTAAATTCTAGGCACGGCCCTACATTTCTACTAGCAATATAAATTTGACTTTAGAAAATCCCTCAACTGTGTTGATATTTAAATAGAGAATTACACTTATTTATGTGTTTTAATTTAAATCAGTCTTTTTGAAGCATTATTGCTGAATATGATTACACTTCTCTTTTCATTTGTGTTTATAAAACACGGAAAATTATTCCTTAACGCTAGACTTGAAGTATCTGTGTTCGTCACAAATGTTCCCGAGAGTTCTCACCTTTTCAGAAACTTATCTCCTTTAGTATGCAGCTTTCAAACGTTAGCAAGTGTTTGAGGCTTTTAGCTGCAGGAGTGTACGTTTTAGTATAAATCATCAAGGCCAAATTCCTTATCCTCAGAATGCCCAGCATCCCAGTGAAAAGAGAAAACGTTAATCCCTTGATCAGTTCCATATATGCGCATATTTGGGGCCACAGTCGAAACAGGACTACCGGCCTGTCCTTCCTCTCTTTAATCTGATGTTCCAGTATCACTTTCACAGGGCAAAGGAAAAGGATGGTGTCATGGGAAGGAGGGGAGGAACAGAAGGCTAGTCTCACTTGTTGAGACATGATGTGATTAGATCAGCACCAAAGGAAAGGAGACATCCAAAATTCCACACAATTCTATCACCAACTAAAGTAATAAGCTGGAACGCCCTTATTTGTATCCAGTGGCCAATTGCTTCTCAGACCTCTCTCATCCCAGGCCTCTACGGTGCTCCAATAAATTATCTGTACTGGGCTGTGGCTTCTCTCGGTCTGAGTCTCTTCCTGTGACCGTATTTGAATGGAATCCTTGAATCCCCTCAGACGGCCTGGTTTTTGGTGGATCTGTCCAGACCGCCCCTCCCAAAGCTGAGATTCCCTGAACATCTCTCAAGCTGCACACATCCTGACTCCCATGGATCCTCATCTCTGGGGAGAGCGAGCACACGGGCATCATAACGCTGAGGTGAATAGCCATTCGTGTCAGGCTTGCTGCACTGAAAATATCAGCACTAGAGGAATCCCTTAGCTTGCTGCCTGGATACCTGCCTCCACACTTCCACCTCCTACACCTAGTCTGCCTGTTTCAGACCTGACGTGGGTTCATGATCATTGTTCTCTCTCCACATTCGTGGAGAATTTCACAAATCCTACTTTAGTAGCTTGGAAACTGTGTCTCGTTTCTAGGACTTGCATTCTACCTTGTTAGCTGGTCAAAGCAAACCATAAATCTCCACGTCCTACCATCCTTTTATTTTAAGATATTATCTTAAAGACCGGACTCTATTCCAGGTCTAAGATTTCCTTTCCATTTCTTCCAGGGGCTGCTGTCCAGCCTCTGACCCCAGGCAAGGACCCAGGACACAATCCCATCCCGCCCCAACTGTGTTTCCTCCACCCAAGCCCTTCTCTCTCCCTACGTTTAGGACACCTGGGTTTGTGTCCTGGCTCTACCACTGGCTACATAATCTTGCAATCTACTTAACTTCTTGAATTCACACTCCTCACGTGTGGAATATCAATAACCGTTCTGACAACATGGGTTTTATTTTTTAAGTCACATAAAATAACACTTAAATAACGAGCTCAGAACCTAGCACGTAACTGCAGTGTAATAAATGTTATCTTTACACTTCTAGCTGGACATACCTACATTAACATGAGAGCAGTTTCCAAAGGAGCAATGTATATTCCTAATCAAGCTTTCTCAAATGTTAATGTGTGAAAGAATTAATTACGGGGCTTGTGAAATTGCAGGTCCTGCCCCTATTATTAGTTTAATTCTGTAATTCTCCATGGAACCCAGGAACCTGCACTTTAAACCACCATCCCAGGTCCTTTGGATGCCTGTGACCGGAGTGTGGAGTCAGGAGGCCATAGAGGGGCAGTTTCCTGCCTCACCTACAGGGGAGAGGGCCCTAAACGGCCATGATGACCACGGACATCGGCCGCGACTTTATATGTCTACGCTTCCCTACCTCCTCAAGTCCCCCTCCCTGGCCCACCACGCTCCTCCCTAGGCTAGCTCATGCTCCAAGCACTGACCACCGCTCCCAGGCTGCAACCTCCCACTGCCCGCCCCACCCCCGGGCAGGGTCCTGCCTCAGATCCGGGTCTTGGCCCTCCAGGCTCCCCCACGCTCCTCACGTAAGCGGGCCCCATGCCCGTGAGCCTCACGCATGTCTGAACTGAATCCTTGGTGATGGTGACGTGACCATCTGTGCCCCACGAGTGCCGATTAGTGAAACCGGCTCAGAAGTATGTTCCAGTCCTGCACACAACTTCCAGGACAAAGAAACAGAGCGCTTGCCCGGCCTCCCTTCAGCACAAAACTCAGTCTGCTTCATTTATGTGAGATCCATTGAGAGCTACCCCTTGCCTTCCTTTGTGGGGCTTGAATGGCTCTGTAAACCGACTGTTGAACTTTTCTCCCATTCCTGTGATGTCCTCTGCCTCTCTCGGCTGCCAGCACTGGGCACTCTGGTTGGCCAAGCTCATCTTGTCCAGAGTCACACAAAACTGCATTCTCATCCCAGCTCCAGCGCTTCTTATTTTCGAAACCTTGAAGAAATTCTTTACCCTCTCAGCAAGGGTGTGTTCTCATACGTACAATAGAAACCGTGTATCACAGACTTGTTCTAAGGACTAAATGACCAGAGATGTAAGGTGCCCATGGGCACCTAGAATATAGTAAGTGGTCAATAAACATTCTTCTTCCTTCCTTCCCTCCTCTCCACCTGGTAAGGACCATGCCAGACACAGATTTTATCCTCACCTCTTAGAAGTTCCTTTTTCCTCTTAGACTGTAAGGAAAGGCATCTCTGCAATAAAATGGGGGCCACAGTGCTCTATCAGAGCTCATCTGTCCATCCGCACACTGGGGGAGAGAATACTGGCCTCCTAGGTTCTGTTGGGAAAATCCAGCATCATTAGCCTCTACAAAGAGCCCAACCGAATGCCAGGTCACCGTAAGATGCTCAATAAACATTAACTCCATCCCTGATTCCCTGAGACCAGAGTGCTAACCCTGCCTGCCACACCCACCATGGCACCCCATACTTCAGAATTACATGCTCCCCTTCCCAAAGAAGAAAGGTAACCTCGCTTGCTGCAGAGCAGCAGCTGAAAAGGGCATTAAGCAAAGAGTAATCTGGCAAAACAGATGTGCACCATGTTATCAGTCGAGCTCCTTCACCGTCCCAGTGGTGCCTGCACTGTAAAAGAGGAACTTGTTCACCCAAAGCCAGCCACCAGCACAGACACAGACACAGCCGGGAGTGACAGCTCCCTGCGAGGGCCCTCCTTCCTCCGCCCACACCCCGTGCTCCAGGGGTAGGCCTCTGCTCTGACCCAGGGAAGGTGCCCTCCCCACCCGGGACCACTCCATTTCTCCTTTCCTGGTGGACAGCTAAAAAACAAAACAACAACAAAACACACACACACACACACACACACACAAAACCCCCACAACTAAAAGGGCCAATTCCTTGCCTGAGGGTCAACAGAAAGCAGGGTGGGGTCCAGGAAGCAGGGCTGGAGTTGGAGAGCACAAGGCCCAAGCCTCACACTAGTACCTCTTCCTACTCGCCCAAGACTTCACAGTGGGTGAGCAGACACTCCGGTTGAACCACGTGTGTGTGGCTCATGCAAACTTGAGTGCCTGCTCAACTGTAAAAAGAACAGCAAATGTGGGTGAACCGCTGATAAATACTGGTAGTTTGTTTACGTTCAGTAAACACGAGCCCGTAAAGCGGGTAGACCAAAAGTGGACCTTGCCACGGTATGACTCAAATTGATTTCATTATTTTTAAAATTTTTATTCTATGCTAGAGTTGATTTACAATGTTGTGTTAGTTGCAGGTATACAGCAAAGTGATTTAGTTATACATATACATATATCTATTCTTTTTCAAATTCTTTTCCTAGGGTTATAACAGAGCACTGAGGAGGGCTCCCTGTGCTCTACAGTAGGCCCTTGCTGATTACATATTTTATATATAGTAGTGTGTATATGTTAATGCCAAACTCCTAATTTATCCCTCCCCCCACCTTTCCCCTTTGGTAACCATTAGTTTGCTTTCTATGTCTGTGAGTCTGTTTCGGTTATGTAAATAAGTTCATTTGTATCATGTTTTAGATTCCACACATAAGTGATATCATATAAAGAAGATGTGACCCATATACACAACGGAATATGACTCAGCCATAAAAAAGAATGGAATGATGCCATTTGCAGCCACATGGATTATCATACTAAGTGAAGGAAGTCAGATTGGTTTTATTTTAATTTGTAATTTCAGTCTAGAGTTTCTTTAAATAGTTCACATATAATGGATAGATAGATAGATAGAAAGAGAGACAGAGACCAAAAAAGAGGGAGAGAGAGAGACAGAGACAGAACGAGAGAATGACACACTGTAAAACCCAAACCACTCCGCTCTTCCGGACGCTGCTGCCCTGCCCTGAACTGCCCTCTGTCCACACGCCCACAGGCTCAGAGCCTAGTCAGCATTCAAGTCCTGGATTGAGAAGCAGTGGAGATGAACACTGTGCCAGCCTGGCCGTAAGATTAAGTTCCAAGACGTCTCTTAAATTACCTAGTTTCACTGACTACATTCCTGCTGCTCTTCCCTGGCTGTTAAGTGAGATGCTAGTCCCGCGCTGTGTCCTCCCCTCCCTGCCACGCCCTCCCCTGACGATGCCTCCCACCAGGGGCGGCCTTCATGTTGCTGCCACATCCACCGCCCTCACCTGCACCGCCACAAAGATGTCACCGTGGGGGCTGCTAGGGTGGGGAAAGGAATTTGGTTTTAAAGCCATGATACCCTAATTTTGGACCCTGCCTTCTTCATTAACCAGCTGAGTGACCTTGGACACGTCATTTAATCTCTCTGAGTCTCAGGTTCCTTCAACATAAAATGTGGGCAATAATAACAATGCCTAGTTCATGGGGATGTGTGAGGATTGAATGAGATCACCTTTTCAAGCACAGTGCTTAGAAATACCCCTAACTGTGAAAGGTCTGAAATTTTACCTACTTGCAAGCAAATGGGCTAGCCTGCCACAACAGGTTCACGGATGCTGACAGAAAACACGAGGCTCCTGGGTCAGAGACAAAGGACCCTATTACCCACGGCCCTAGCAGGGGCCAGACTGCTGTCAGCGGGGCCCGTTCCCCGATTCCCACCAGGTGACGCAAAGGCCAGGGGACACCTGCACATATAGTGAGGTGCATTCTAGGAGAGGAAACCAGAGCTTCGGGAACCTGAATCTTTTTTAATGGACACAAGCCTGCCTGACCTTTGCCCTGGAGGGAGATACCATCTTTATAATACTGGAGAGAAAGCTAGCCTGCTTTCTGCCCCAGAGGGAGACTCTATCTCCATCTGTCTCTGTTCTCAGACACCTTTGAAAAGACATTCTGGAATAAAAGGGCATCCTGTGCTTCGCTCACAGGATGCACAGAAACACAGTGACCCCTGGAGACCCTGACCCCCGACAAGACGTATCTCCATGAATCTCTGCACACTCCCCCTCTTTGCTCCTGCTATTTCTCCTGCTTGGAATTTTCCTCTTCTCCCCTCCACGGTCCAAAGTCTTTCCTTCCTTCAAGGCACAAAAGCTAAATTCCCCTTCCTCGGGGAGCTTTTCCCAAACACTCCAGTCAGTATAAATCCCTTCTCAGAGTCCCTTTGGTCCATGTGTGGTCTATCTCATAAAAGCAAGTCATTCTTGGTGTTCTAATTGCTTCCACAGAATTCAGTACGTATCTCACATATTTTTCTTCACTCTGAGGTCAGGAATATACTGTAGGGAGCTGTGGTAGACGCTGCTGGTGCGCCACGTGTAGCCCCTGAGCCTTACCACACAGCCTCACTTCTCACTTCCCGAGGGCGCCCCTAGTGACTGCAGCGGGCACCCGAAGGCCTGAGGGGCTAGAAACGTAAGCTCCACCCCCAGCAGCCAGCAACCAATGACCAAGGATGCAAGCTGGTGTATAAATACCCCAGCTCCCTCGCTCCTTGGGTGAGCGCATTAAGCTCCAGTTGCCTTCAGCGCAACCCAGCTGAATGACACACGATTTTCTGGATGGTTTCCCTTCGCTGTCTTGCTCCTTCACTCCCCTTTCCCGTGTTTTCTGAAAAGACTAGCTTCCTAATAATCTACTTGCACTAAACCCTCACCTCAGAGTCCTCTCCTAGGTAAACACAAACTATAGTGTCAGCAAGTTATTATTTATGGATTACACCTTGAGATTATTAATCACTGACATACAGCTTTCAGTCAAAGTCTTTGTCATAGTATTGTACATACATATAGCTTCTCTGTATATGGCGTGATAATTAGAGGCTTTCTAATGTTTTTGGAAATGGGAGTCTGGAAAACAGAATCTACATTTTGCAAATGTGTTGACTAGAAGAAGGCAGAATTTCTGAAGCAAATATATAGGCACTATCTAAAAAAATCTCAGATGCGTAAGATGCTTAAATGAAGCTCCACAAGTTCAGATACTCACTCACAAATCCTAGGGCTGAAGTGTTTTCAGTGGTGATACTTTAGTCTTGGAACCAGTAAATAAAAACCACTTATTCTTAAAAAAAAAAAAAAAACACTGTCACATTTATTATGTGGCATCAACTCCGATAACGCCACAAATATTTTAAAATCATCTTTCTATTTCTAAAGAATACAATACTCATGCTATTAAATGATAATATCACTAGAATAATGTTTGGAGCCAAGTGAATATGCCCATGAAAATAGCAAAAATGTCAGTCCTTGAAGGGATGCACTGGTTCCCAGAGGACGTCTGAAATGCTTCTAAGTGTCTGGGAAGGATTTGGAGGTGCCCCTCCAGCAGCCCTATGTAGAAGACGCTTCAGGAATACTCTTCAGGGCAATGAAGGGCTACAGGGAAGGCTGAAAAGGCCCATCGTCTCTTTCCCAGGGACGTCACTTGCTTCTCTACCCTGACACACACCCTGAGCTTTAGACGACATGCAATGCAGACTGGGAAAGTGCCCCCTACCCCTACCATCATAGCATGAGGTGCTGGCTTATATTCCTGACAGTCAAAGAGTACAGGCCACTGGCTTCTCACGATTAACAAGGGCAGGCTAACTGGTGACCAGTGATCTCCCGCTAAGGTATGAGGGGAGTCACAGTCTGGGGGCACTTAGGATGGAGCCCCCTTACTGAGAGAACCAGAGCAGCCCGGGAACGAAACATGGCATTTAAAACATGCTGAGGGCACGAGGATGAGACAACAAAAATACCTGCCATTCTTCTGGACATGGAGCTGTCCTTGCTTCCCTGTCACGCCTGGGTCGGCCCAGCTCACAAAGCTGTTTCCGTGGTCTAACACGACGTGGAGCCCATTCTCAAAACAGGGCGTGGAACATAAGCCACCTGTCCTTCCCTTGCAGCTGCCCCGGGACGTGGCTGGAGCGTGTGACACGTGGCCACATCACCTGTCATAGCACAGCTGTGGGAGGGACCCTGACGAAGGCGCCAACTGCTTTGTCCCGTTGACACAGGCAGTACACGCAAGACCCTCTTATTATCATTAGTCCCAAAGGAGAAACGAAAGCAATGGGAAAGGGAAAGTCATCCTTGCCAAGAGCCCAGAGATCTCTACTGAACTCCAGCGTCACGGAATGCAGAAAAGATGCAACCAACTCTGCTCCTCCAACCACATGCTGCCCCGACAAGTCACCCAGGAATTGGTTCCTTCATGTCTCCTTCCTTTACTGAGTTGCATCTGCAAAATACATTCACACACAGCACACACACGACATGCATGCACAAACACAACACTACACTCACGCACATACAGAGGTGCACACACACATGCTTTATCTGAGTACTGACAGCTCCGAATGTTTTCTTTCCCTACAAGTATTGACCTCTTTCAAGTTCACCTATACAAACCTAGTAACTAGTGTCAGGTAACCCAGAAAGACGTAAAGAGCAGCGGGAAAAAAAGCAGAGCACCAACCACACTCTGGCTGCTGTTGGGGTAAAAGGAATCCAAAGTGCAAGACGAGGTCAGTTCAATGTGCCCCATGAATTAGGGTCCACAGTGTGCAGAACCACAGTCCTTCATACGGCGGGCCCTGGTCCACACCCAAATTCCTCCAGAGCATCCCAAAAGGCCCAGAGACAGCCAAGGGTGGAAACGAGTAGGACACATGAAGCCTACAGAGAAAGACACCGTACTGGGTATTAGGCTTGCTGGAGAAAATTATTAGTGCATTTAAGAGAATGTGGGCGTACTCTGCAAATCGTTCCTGTTTCAAGGAGTTTGAAAGGTAAAGGGTAATTAAATCTCAGCAGGAGTCTTATACCTGAGCTCAATTAAGAGGCAAAAATCCTCCCACAATCTCAGAGCAGAGTTTTCTCTGCGTGGGATATGTGCCCCCATTGGCAAAGAAACTGTTCCGTGCCGCCAGCACCGCCCCCAGAGGCAGACGTGTCTCCGTCTGACATTTGGAAGGCCTCATGTCCAGCCTTACACCTCTACACTGCCCCGCCCTGCCGTCCCGCCTCGTAGGTGCAGCGGGTCGAGGGGGGGGATGGATGGAAAGAGCTGCAGACACAAGCAAAGCCATCCAAAGCTTCCTGGTGCCGGGAGGCAAGCTTTCTGTCTCCTCCCTCCTGCCCATGGGGGGCGCAGACAGACTCCATCGTGGTTTTCAGGCAGCCCAGACCATGCCACTGCCTAACGCACCCGCACTGTCTCTCGTTTACTCTAAAACTGTTGCGGATGAGCTGCTCTGTGACCTGGCGGGGTGGGAGACTTCCTAGCCGGCTGCTCCAGCCCACCATGTGTGCCTCTGTGGCTGCCACTGGCTGGCTGCTCCCTGGAGCCAGTTCCTCTTCTTTCTGGGGACACCAGCCTTGTGCATGTGGCTGGGTCAAAAGAGCAACACGGGTACAAGAGAAGGGTCAGCACAGAAGAGAAGAAAACGGTGGGTGGTTAGATGATGTCCAGCAACCTACAGATGGCTGCTATTCGCTCTACTAATAATTCCACTCCAGTGTGACTCTGTAGGACACTTTCACACTCCTGCACCTTTTCTAAAGTGCATCCAGATACGCTGCCTCATGTTACATCCAACAGCTCTGCGAGGTAAGAAACAGAAGAGGCTGGGATCCCACTTAGAGATGGGAAAGTGGAGGAAGTAAAATCACCAATTTACACAGAATTATAAAATTTTGGAGGCAGAGCTGCAGGCAGAACTCAGCTCTCCTGACTACTGATTTTTTTCTTACTCTTGCTTACTATGTCACATTCAATTTCCACTAAAAATTGGTCCTGATTGTTGCTTTACTAAGTTAGTTCTTAAGTATTAATTATGTGGGACACTGCATTTTGCTTTATTCTCGCTGCAATGACATAAAATGACACAAATGAAAAGAAGGCATAAATTCTCAAAAATATGTACCAAAATGTTTCTGAAGGAACATAATTTTAATGACCTTAGGCCAAGCTTACACTTACACAGAATACTTTATAAAAAGAGCTCGAGATGATGAGAGGTTAGGGTTCACTGTAAAGACATGTGTGATTCAGGTCCCAGCGCGACGTGTCATTCTGTCTGCAAAGGTGACTCATTTCTTCACCGAGGAGCACCAAAATAAACATTTGATTGCATTTCTCCCTGCCTCCAATTCAGTCATCTCTCACGTATTCTCAAAACAAAGGGTACCTCACTGTTGGCAAGGATATGGAGAAATGGTTGCCTTCCTATATTGTTATTGGGCGGAACGTAAAATGGTACAGCTGCTAGGAAGACAGTCTGGAAGTTCCTCAAAAAACTAAACATGGCGGGGATACCATATGACCCAACAATTCCACTCCTAGGTATACACCCAAGAGAAATGAAAACGTATACCACGTGATAGCTTGTACACACATGTTCATGGGTGCATTATTCATAACAGCCAAAAAGTGGAAATAGCCCAAAAACCCATCAACTGATGAATGAATGGATAAAGAAAGTGTGGTCTATCCACACAATGGAATGTTACTTGCTATTAAAAAAAAATGGAACGAATTACTAATACATGCTACAACATGGATGAACCTTGCAAAGATTATGCTAAGTGAAAGATGCCAGACACAAAAGACCACATATTATATGGTTCCATTTACAGGAATGTCCAAAATAGGAAAAGCCAGAGAGACAGAAAGCAGTTGAGGGGTTTGCCAGGGGCCTAGAAGACTGGTGGGGGAGAGGGGGGGGCGGTGATGGCTAACGGGTACGGGGATTCTTTGGGGGGTTATAAAGCTGTTGTAACATTAGGTTACAGTGATGGTTGTGCAACTCTGTAAAAAATGAATGTCAAATGCTTAGAACAGTACCTGCCGCACATTTGGCCTTATAAGGGTTATTACAATAATAACATTATTACAATAAGATAATAATATTATGATTTCAATAGTTATTATCCTTACAACTATTATTTTACCATTATAGTCACTAGGATGAACAATAATCCCATGGCCTCCAAGCATGGTGGCCTCCAGTGTGGATTGACAAAGCAGGACCCAGAGGCCATATGCGACCCAGTACCTATTTTTGTAAATGAAGTTTTATGGACACCTGGTCACATCTCTTTGCCATGTATGCTGTATGCGTGCTTAGCGCTGCAAGGGTGGAGTAGAGTAGTTGTCACAGAGACCTTATAGCCTTCAGAGGCTAAAACATCTCCTTACCTAGACCTTCACAGAGACACTGTTGACCACTCTGTTCCATAATATACAGTATATTGTTATTCTGATCCCGAGAGAGAGCAAAGTACAATTCTTTCAGGGAAGCCAAGGAGCTGAGAGAGAAAATGGCTGAGCACTTCCTAAGACTTCCTAGGACTTCCAGACCTGGCCTATCACGTCATTTCCTCTTCGTCACCCCTCCCCTTCTCCACACGCCACTTTCAAGTATGCG